>VDFB02085307.1:20450-94723 GCA_007258455.2 Sequoia sempervirens
GTTGATGTAATTAGGATTTCCCTTGACCACTATTGATGGAGGATAAGAATTCATGATGATGAAAGGAAAAAAAGGATGGATAAAGATTTTGGATGGAAATGGACTAAAGCTCAAATCAAATTTAGGGAAAGCTCATATCGAGATTGGATTAAAGCTCAGATTAGGATGATTGGATGATGAGATGGGATTGATTCTAAAAATTTGATTGGATAATCAAAGGATGATTACGACACCAAATCTACTTTGAGATGGAAGTAAATTGATTGGGTCGAAGGTGATTGGATAGGAATGTGATTGGATTGGATTGGATTGATCAATTGATGATTCATAAGATCGAATGATGGATCAGATAGGATGACGAAAGGGATTGTAAACCCTATTCAGGGATTATCCTAGGTGACTTAGGATGTTGATTGATCGGATTAAAGGATAAATGTATGATTGCAGTACCGAAACAACTTTGAGATTGAAAATGGATTGATTGGGCCGATGATGATGATTAACTTAGGATGGATGACAACCCTAAGAGGATGTTAATGATGACGATCAGATCAGACACTTAGGTCAATTTGGATAATAACCTAAGACAAATTTCAGGGGATTTGGATGGGGAAAATGATGATTTGATTAGAGAAATGGATGATAGAAATGGATGAATGAATACTCAAAATGAGTAAAATATTGATTGGAACGGATGAATGACTACTTGGAGCAAGTAAGCGACTGCTCACAACATATGAATGATTCTTGAAATGAGAAGATGAAGGCTCAGACTGAATAATAGATTACTTGGAATGAGTAGATGATCGATCAAGACTATTGAGGAGGGGAGGTATGGCTCCAGAGGAGGGTGGGTATGGCTCCAGAGGAGGGATAGTATGGTTGTTTGGAGGGGATGTCTAGAGGGCATGCCCCGGTCTTGTAAGGGAAGGCTTATGACAGAAGATCGAGAGAGAATGTTAGGGTATGCTTCCCTGACAAGGCGGATAGAGAAGGAAAAGGTTCCCTAGGCAACTTCTCAAAAGTATGAAGTGGTATAGGTCATTGGAAAGAGCACAAAAAATTGAGAAGATTGGTTCTTGAACGGAGGAAAACGGATTTACCGTGTGTAAATGGCGGGGCATATATGGTTGTCTGTCAGGGTAAATCTACCTGAGTAGCTATCAGGGAAAATCCGCTTGTGGAGGACGGGTCCGCCTATCTGTTAGGTCAAGTCCGCCCAAGGGAAAAAAACTTGGTCAAAAGTATGAAGTGGTATATGTTGTTGGAAAGAGCATGAAAAATCAAGAAGATTGGCACTTGAACGGAGGAAAACGGACAAACAATGTGCAAATGGTGGGCATATATGGTTGTCTATCAGGGAAATCCGGTTGTCTATAAGGTCAAGTCCGCCGAAAGAGAAGGTCAGGTCCACCCATGGAGAAGGTCAGGCCTGCCCAAGGAAAAAAAGTTGGTCCAAAGTATGGAGTGGTATATGTCGTTGGAAAGAGCACGAAAAATCGAGAAGATTGGTGCTTGAACGGAGGAAAACGGACAAACAATGTGCAAATGGCAGGGCATATATGGTTGTCTATCAGGGAAAATCCAACTGTCTATAAGGTTAGGTCCACCCAAGGAGAAGGTCAGGTCCGCCCATGGAGAAGGTTAGGTCCGCCCAAGGAAAAAAAAGTTGGTCCAAAGTATGGAGTGGTATATGTCATTGAAAAGAGCACGAAAAATTGAGAAGATTGGTGCTTGAACGGAGGAAAACAGACAAACAATGTGAAAATGGCGGGGCATATATGGTTGTCTGTCAGGTCAGGTCCTCCCAAGGAGCAAAATTTGGTCAAATCTGGCTGATTAGAGGTCAACTCTGCCCCTGCATGGGTCAGGTCCACCCAAGGAGAAAATTTTGGTCAAAATTGGCCAAAATAGGCTCCAAAAGGACTGTTAATAGGGCAGGTCCGCCCATGGATGAGGGAAAGTCTGTCCAAGGAGAAAAACTGATGAAATTAGGTCAAAAATAGGCTCCAGAGGACTAGTTTTTAGGGCAAGTCCACCCCTAGATGAGGGCAAGTCCACCCAAGGAGCAAAACTAATGAAATTAGATCAAAAATAGGCTCCAATGAGTCAGTTTCTAGGGCAAGTCCACCCCTATATGAGGGCAAGTCCACCCAAGGAGAGTTTAAATTGAATTTTGACAAAAAAGACCAAGGCAAAGGACTAAAAACACAACATTCATCAATCGAAAGGATATGGAAAAGTAAAGCAAAGCAGACAATCACTGGTTTCGCACAAAGAAGACAATTCAGACAATCACAAGCCTAAGTCTAGTAGAGAGGAAATGGTCAACAATGTCCTCTAATCTAGGATGAACATGGTCACTAGGGAGTCCTCGATATACACCTGGTACGTGAGGCCCAAACCATGAACACCAACCCGTTACAAGTGTGAGTCGGGAACCTACAAGGCTCAGACCAACTCATCACATCATCCCGATGCTTCGCCAATTACAACGTGGTTGGATTGAGGTACAACTTTTTCTCTCCCCCCTTTATATACCCCGCTGGTATGCGTGGTTGGAATGATCCCTTGGGGTAATGAAATCCCCAAGCAGGTCCCACTAAGAAAGATAAAATGGGTAGACTCAAAGGATGGGGTAAGCTACGATTTCTCGTTACCTAGGATTGTCGAATGGCACAAGGGGATTGGATACATCAAATAGCTCACCCAAAATACATCATACAAGGTTTATTGACACCTCTTAATTAAACTATGTTCCTAATTAGGGGTTAAGAACCCTTAAAATAGCCAAAAATTTGTTAAAAAACCAAAATTTCATGTTTTGAAAAAAGCTGCCTAGGGAAAATCCGCCCAAGGAGAGTGCAGATTCAGTTGTCTAGGGAAAATCCAGCTATCTGTTAGGTTGGGTCTGCCCCTCCGTGAAAATTTTTCAAAAATCACTTTTTGGAATCTGAGGAGGGCATGTCCGCTCTTGGAGAGGGTCAAGTCTGCCTGTGGAGGGCGGGTCCGCCCCACTGTGACCTGTACCTGCAAAAATTCAAAAAGCAGAAAACATAAAAGCGAGAGACCCATTTTTGGGTCCCACCTGGCGTGCTAGAAATGTGATAGGTTGAATTTGAGCATTAGAAAATGAGCAGCAAATAAAGTAATGGAAACAACACTAAAAACTATCTACACCTCAAGATTAGCCTAAGTTGGAATCAACACAAAATAAGAACAAAAAATGGAACTTTTTACCTTGCGTCAAATCGATCATTTGGTTGGCTCTTTGATCTTTGGTGTGTATGCTCCTTGGATGGCAAGATATGCAAGCTAGATGATAATGTGAGAATGGATGAAAGTGGATGAAAACATGAAAATGGCTAAGTATGAATTCTAGAGAAATTTTACAAGAGTTTGGCTACAATGTATGATCTCCCCCCAAATGAGAGAAAATAAGGGGTATTTATAGAGATTTTAGAAATCTCTAGGGAAATGGATGGCCAAGATTGAGCCACCAATGATCAAGATGTAGGGCTAAGGTGAGTTGAGAAGCCACAATCCCTCACATCTTGACATATGGCATGTGATATGGCCTTAAAAGGTGAAGTGGACATGAGGTGGAAGGAGAGTACATGACATGGAGAGGGTACATAGTACCTTGGTATTGGGACAAGATCCCCTCATAAAGAGGGTACTTGTCCCCCATGTGGGTGAGAGGAGAAGTGGGGAATCAAAAATTCCTCAAATATTCTCATGGGGAAGAGGGAAGGAATTTAAAATTCCTTAAATGCATTGGGGGATTAAATGTGAATTAAAAATTCACATGGAGATTGGAGATGCCTTGCTCAAAAAGAGAAAGTTTTTAATGAAGTTGACTAAAGACACATTGCATAAATGACATGGGGATTAGAAATAACCTAATTGGGTGATTTAAGTTGTGCAAGTACTTGATTAGGCTAATTAAGGACTCATTAGAGGCAAGTGGAAAATTATGGAGGATAGGACCCTAATGATGATTAGGGGTGTGCACATCTTAATCATAAGTTAATTATGACTAAGAAAGAGGGTTAGATTGCTAAGAGGGATTAGAAACTAACTTGCAAAAGTTGGAGGATGTGACACATCCTAATCAAGGATTAGGCATGTGCATATCCCTAATGATGAGATTAGAAGATGGATTAGGATTAGATAAAAAATGATGGAGGATGTGACATGAGGAGGAATTAAATAAATGTGATATTTATTTAATTTATTTGATGAAAGAGGAAGGTATTTAATTATCTAACTAGATACCTTAGGGTTTGGTAGAATTAAGGATATTAATTAAATAATAGTGATATTACTTAATTAATGCAAATAAGGATGCTTAGATGAGAGGGGATAAAATTGGATAAATTAAGTGTCCAAATTTAGGTGTCTACAATGCTAAATAAATATCTGGTTTTTGTAGAAATTCATTTTATTTTATAGATTTGAGATGGCCTCCTTCATGGTGTATGACATGATTCTTTTGTCTAGAAGAAACATGAAAATATATATTGCTGCAGGAGTTTACAATATTTATTCAATTAAACTATTCTTTAGAGTTTATAGAATGGTAAAGAGAACACAAATAATGATATCATAAACAACGACTTTTTCCCCATTGAGGTTGAGTAGAGCTGAAACTTGATCAGACCCAGGAATAAGGTTTATAAGGCTAACCTTGTTTTTATGTCCATGTCGAACATGTTATCAAAAACAAAGCCCTAACAAATTCATAAACCAATGGTTCACCAAATTGCTTTGAATGTTGGGTTTTTTTTTCAAACCCACTTTGGGCCAGCTTAAGTGCAAGCAGGTTGTCCTTTTGGATATCCACCGTAGATAGTCTAGCCACTCATAAATAACTTTCTTCTCTCTAGATTCTCAACAAAACTCTTCATTCATTATTAAAACTAATATTAATTTGTAAACAGAGCATTATGGCGAAAATGAATCTGATCACACTAATGAAGAGTGTTGAATATCCTGTCGAAGCTTGAAGAGCACATATATATTATAGTGATAATGAAATTAAAACAATGAGATCTAATCATACATGGTCTGAGGATAGGATTTTAGAAGACCAAGCAAATGTGAAGTAAGCTAGAAAATAAAAATCATCGAAGCATATACAAACCAACACTTTCAATAACAGCTTCGAAACTGACGAACCAACACTTCAGTCACTTGGAGATGCAAGGGTATATGAATGAAGACGAGGAAATATATACTATTTCAATGTAATAGGATAAAATAGTAGGGCACCAGAAGACATGGGTAGAGGGAAAGGGATGGAGGCACAGTCCTCGACCTTATATTGGAGTCCCATAGCAACTATTAGTTCAAGTATTAAAAACCCACAAAATTCAGAGATGCAAAAGACATTAAAATTCAAAAAACTTACGAGGAAACAAATTGGACACTCATCAAGTTCACCGATGTGCTCTTCACCTCTAGGATAACAAGAAGCAAAAGTTAAAGACCTAAATCTAATTTCCTTCTAAATGGACTATGAAACAGATTCAAATGCAATAAAATTGTAGATCTATAGTTTTAAGCAAGAGAGTGTGTGAGACTGTTAGTGAATGTATCAGGAGGTGAGATAGTGGGGTTTATAGTGGAGAAAACAATGGCAAGTGATTTAACTCAAGATTCTGCACAAATTGGAGACAATCTCGATATACTTCACTTGTTGTTAAACAAAAGCTTTTTAGGAGCAATGGGCACGACAGGATTTTTTCGAATGAAATGATCCCTATCTCCTTCTATTGGTGCTAAATGAAAGCTTTAATAGAGCATTTGCAATGATATTAATTTCAGATTTTTTTAGTTTTTTTTGCATATTGATAAGGATCAGGCATGCGAACTGCAAGGATAAGGCATGTGAACTCTAGTTTTTCAACTGTGAAAGCCTGTGAACTCTAGTTTTCAGGTGTCATTTTCTAGGCATTAAAAATGAACGGCGGGAATTTTCCCAAATGTTCTAACTACTCCATCATTAGAGAAAATATGCCCAAAAAAACTCCGATAAAACAGGTTATTCTTAACATGCCCAAAAATCCATAACACTAAAAAGTTTTTAGCCAATCACACTGATGAAAAATGTTTCAAAAATTTATAAAATTAAAAAATTTACATGTTGACTTTAGAAAAAGAAAAAAATCGCAAGTACTAATTAACGCAAGTACTAATAAATACGTAAGTAGGTATTGAGATGAATTTTCTATTTCAATATTTAAAAAAATTAAATGTAAGTTTTATTAAGATGATTAAAATTAAATTTTAGTTTTGTTAATTATAATATAATTAATTGTTGTTAATTATAATATAATTAAATGTAAGTTTTGATAGTAAATTATCTTATATGAATATGGCACACTAAGATTAATGAATTGTCTTATACATTTAATATCTTATTAATGAATAAATTGTATGTATATATTATAGTTTATTTGATAAAATTTAGATATATTTTTAAAATTTTAATATATAAATAAGATATTTACATAATCGTTGACACATTAGAATTAATCATTATAATGTAAATTATAAATAATTATTCTAACTTAATGGAACAAAAGGTAGTTATATGCATTTATTAATATTGATAATAGTGATAATAGTGATATTGTTATAATTATAATTATTTGAGATTCTTTATTTTTTTTAAATTTCCTTGCAATATAATATTTTATGGTAATTTTTACATCAAAGTGATTTAGATTTGTAACATTTAATCAAATTTTATAAAAGAACAAATTGAAACAATCTATTGTGGAGTAAAAATCAACACAATAGATGTATAAAGATGCTACATTAGCATTGAGAGATGTAAACAGTTACATGTAACATATAGTGACATGATTCATGAATTAGGTCTATTAGAACCACCGCTGTAACCTTGGCTCACTATAATTAGATAGGAGACACATACTATAGACATGTAAAAATGACCTAACACTTATCGCACATCCTAAATGGAATTTTCTCATCATTAGCATCATTATCATCTAATATCATTGCATTTCACATCAATTACATCAAAAACACTAATTTCCTCTATTAATTGAATAATATTGCATTATTTAATTAATTCACATCTTCATCATTTTTGACTAATTAAATAAAATTTAATTTATTAAATAAAGTCCTAATCTAACTTTATTCTTCCTGATTAATTAAAGAACATCAATTATTTAATTATGTCGCTAATTTACCATATTCCCCCAAGTCAATTAAATTATTAATAATAAATAGTTTAATTAAATAACTTTCCCCTAAACTTGAATAATTAAATAAATTATTCAAACATTATCTAAAAAGGTCAAAACAAACAAATGAAACTTTGTCTATAAAAGTCAAACATGATTTGCATATTCAACTCAAAAAGCTTAATTAATTAATTACCCTCACCGAATTTTATGATTGAGCAAATTATCATCCTGAAATAGCTCACTCTGATTGGCTAATTGATTCATCTATTTCCTGACTAATTCATTTGTTCCTCAATCCCACTAAAGGCTCAACTTGATTTCCTCAATTCTACAGATTAGGCAATCTATTTCCTAAATTATACTGAACACTCAAATTGATTTCTTCAATCACATTGATTATGTAATCAAAATCCACTGATTCTTCCCATCTAAATTCCTCTCAATGGTTTTGAACTGTTGATCAAGATATTCTACTACATGATCTTGATCATTCATTTCAAAATGTAAAATCTAGTTCAATCTTCTTCAATCTCAAAAACAATCAGAGAATTGACATCTTTTGCACAACGAAGCAATTCCAAATTGACAATTGATTTCACACAAGATTTTACACACATATTTGATCAACATACTCACACTTGGAGCTTTTACAACACATCGATGGAGGCTTCACATTGATACAATGATAATCCAACATCATTGCAAATATACTTCAACATGGGATGGTAGCGCTATGTTTTATGAATTCAATTTATGTTCTATTCTTTTATTATATTGTTTGATTTCATTTCTTCGTAGTTTCATTTCATGAGTAATGGGTATGAATCTTAATCTTTATTTTGAATTAACTCTTGTTTAATTTTCTTACATTTAAATTATCTTACGCTTATCAATTTCCCCATTACACATTCTAGTGCACTCAGTGGGACCTTGATCCTTGACATTAACATTTCCTTGAGTGAGTTTTGAATAGTTGTAGGTTCCAAAAATGCACTTGAAAATTTTTCATACAAAAGCTATAGGAAACTCATGTAGTTGCTCTTTTTCTTCTATTGCAGTTGCTCTTTTCCCAACCGCTTTTGATTTTTCTAGCTACTTTTGCTTCAAAAATAGGGTTGCTTTTGAAAAATATGAACACAGTCACACATAACAGAGCCACCTTTGACTTTTCTAACTGCATTTTCTAAACATAACAAGGTTGCTTTTGTTTAAGAATTTCGCTTTTTCTCTATTATTTTTTGATCTGAAATCTATAAGAAATTTTTTGATTTCTAACACTAACGATTGCTTGGTTTGAATGTTTGAAAGGTGCCAACATTTTTTATTTTATGATTTGTAGGAACATGGCATGTGTTTATCCACTTGAACAAACTAATGATTTTATTGCATAGAAGGTGAATAGTTCAAATCCAACTTTTCAAAAGATTTCATAGTTTTAGAAAATTTGTCAATTTGGTGCTATAAAATTGAACCCCACAACTTTCACACTTTTGATTTGGTTCTTTTAAAAACAACATTTCAAAAAGATTTTTAGTTTAGGAAAATTTCTCGATTTGGTGCTCTAAAAAGAACATTTCAAAAAGCTTTCTAATTTAGGAGAATTTTGCAATTTGGTGCTTAACAAATGAACCCCACAACTTGCATGCTTTTGATTTGGTGCTTTAAAAAAAAAAAATCAAAATTTTTTCTAATAAATAGGAAAATATTTTGAGTTGGTGCTTTAAAAATAACTTTCAAAAGCTTTCATAGATTAGAACAACACTTTATTTTGGTGCTCTAAAATAGAATACAAGTTCTTTTGACCAACACTTTCATTATGTTGAAAAAAAAATTGATGTTATTTTGTTGACCACATTAAGACAAGGATTGTTAGAAACACTCAATTTTTGGTGCTTAAAACTGGACAAATACATTCTAGTTTTCATATTGCTATCTACTTGCTTGAAATCTAGAATACTTCATTTTGATGCACATTAAAAACAAATTGCTATTTTGTACACATTTCATTTTCTTTTTTTTGGATAGCATTGCTCGAGGGGCTTAAAAAAAGTATTGTCATGAATTGTAAACCATGTCTTCCATGTTTGGTAAACTAAAGTGTCTATCCTCTCCCCTCATGTCTTTTGGCGATCTTGGGTAATGAAAAGCACTTTTGAGTTTCTCATTTGTTTTAATTCAAAATCATTACCTTTAGGGGGCCTAACTTTGAGACACATCCTATGTTGGAGAACTCAAAGGTGACTCAAAGCAGTTTTTCACTCAAGCCTCTATATAAATAGTCAAGGCTAAATGCCAAATGACTTGCATCAATGATTACTTTGATGTCAATTCCATTCACGAAATGGGAGGTACCTTGTGTATATCAATCCTCGAGTAAGTTGGTTAAATCCTTAATTGGCTTACTAGATGCTAGCAAAGCATTGGATCCCCTGAGCATGATAAAGAACCAATGTAATACAAGCCACCTTTTCATCCAAAACATTCTTTGAAAGTGGTGCATCAGAACTTTTCTTCTGAGAAGTTACTTACCAAGTTCGACTTATGGTTGCTCTCAAGATTAAAACACTCTCCATAAGTTGCATGTAAAATCATCCCTTCAGGGCATGAGGTAAGCCCATCTAAAAGAATAATTTCTATCCCTATGGTGTAAATTGTTTTCACGAAATTGCCAAATATTCTTGGTTACTTTGGACATAAAAAATTGCTTGATTTAAAATAAACACATCAAAACAAGCATTGAACATGGTTATCAAAACTCAAACCCTTTGGACTTAGTGTGAATACCATTTTGAAAAGAGCCCTATATTTGCACTCCTTAAAATATATCTTAAACAAATATCTTTAAAGGTTTTCAAATATTTAGGCTCACATTTCAAGTCACACTAAGAAAAAAGTCCACATTAGAAATTATGGCTTTAGCATTTCAACTTTCACAAACTTTGAGCTTTTGTGGAAAGAAACTTGCTTAAGCTATAAACATTTAGGGTCAAATAGTTTTGATTATTGTGTTGTATCGTATCACTTGCCAAAATTCTTAAATCAAATCAAAACAAGACATCAAATCTACAAATGTTGCCAACACAGAAACTGGAAAACAAATATGAAGAAAAGCTACTATTGACCTAAAACTAGTTATAGTTGACAAAAAATAGGCCACTTCTACTCTTTGGTTTTTGACAATCACTGTCAAAAACTTGTCACTTTTGCAAAAAAGAACATAGTCAACATAGAATTACCACAATTGATCCTCATATTACTGTAGTTGACCTAAGTTATTTGTCGTAGTTGACATATGATTTGGCTGCTTTTCACCAAAATAGTCACTTTTGCCTACACTATTCAGCAGATAGAAAATTTACAAACCGAGGCCGCTTTTGAGAAAAATTTCCACAGTTTTCATTCAAACTTGGCTAATATTGACATAAATCTGCCACTTTTGAGAGGAATTACCACTATTGTCCTAAAACAACCACTTTTTCCCTACTTTTTGGTGAAAATTAGAAACTAATCTTGAACTGTTTAAACCTTGTGAGAATGAAAATAGTTAGACTCCCAAAACATTTCATAATTTACATCATCCATTTGGAAAAAAAGAACACTCCAACCTAATTTTAGAATTCAAAATGAAAACACAACCTTGGATTATTCCTTCACTCAAAATTCTAAGATATCAACATTTGCTTGAACCTCAAGGCTAATTCAAGTAGATTCTTCACAACATATCCTCTAGAAAAATGAAGTGAAATATCAATCCAAGTTTTCAACATTTTGAGTCCCAAAAATAGTAGCATTTCAAAGACATCCAAAACATCACTCAAAATTTAGGGTCTTGAGTATCACGGAAATCATATCAAAACACCAACACTTTCATCATTCACTTTATGACCATTTGGCGTCCAACTACTCCAGTTCAACAACCAAATTTTACAGCACCTATTATACAACAAAACCTCACACAAATTGAAGATGAACAAATGAACATCATCAATAGTTTGAGAAGTTTTGTATTCAAGAAAAATGAAACACCGACTCGATGGAGAAACACAACTAATATATGGACAAAGAGAAATGAAAAGTGGATCTTGCGATCAGAAGGCCCATATTACCATCTCCTATGTGGCAATAGATACCATACTTTTAAAATAGAAAATCTCAAAATGTGCTCAAAAAAATAAAAAATCCCAAAAATAAAGCATTCTTAGAAATCACCAACTTTCACAAAATCTTGACGCTTTTTTATGGCAACCACATGATCTCAATACAAAAAAAAAGATGGAAGCAAACAAAATTAGTGCTAGTATTCCCCCAATGAACACCAAAAATGATTTAAGTGACCCATGGGGCTATAGGCCAAGTGATCTTATAACTCCTCAAAAGGAACCCACATTTAAAGCAACACCAAACCAACCACCAAGTGAGGAAGAAGTAATTCGTAAACAACATGAAATGATGGATAGGTCAAACCAAAATCCCAAGAAACATGGTCATAGAAGTGGATAGTGAGGAATAAATAGTTGAGGAAGAATTCTTTCAATACTCTAACAATCCCAAGGTACTTAAACTGATGGAAAAATTGCTAAGAAAGGATCCAAATGCCCACTTCTTCAAATTAGCACAAAGTGGTTCTAAGCTACCTATAGACTTTAATGTAGAAGGTCTTAAGGATCCTAGCCTCATTCCATTAGGGTATAAATCAATTATGATAAAGATACCCAAAATAGTTGAAATTCCAAGCATTCCACCCATCTTCTCACAAAGCAATGATCAACCTAAACAACAACCATCAGAAAAACCTTTGTTTAAGAAACCATTCCAAATCAAGCAAGTAGTAGTGGCCCAACAATATCAAGGAGGTCCAACTCAATACATGCCACAAAACAACAATGCAAAACATAGGAAACTTTCCAACAAGTGAGCAACAAGGTAACATCCCATCACTAGGACAATACATACCACTGAATACACATATATTGATCCTTCAACCAACATACCAATCCAACAAGGTGTACCACCAACGCACTACTAGGGTAACCTTCAATATAATTCATCCTAATGTGTACCACTGATGCACTATTAGGGTAACCTTCAATACAGTTCATCCCAAGAACAAGGTGTTCCACCAACGCACTTCCAGGGTAACCTTCAATACCATTCACCCCAACAACAAGGTTTACTACCAATGCACTACTAGAATAACCTTAAAAAAATCATCCCAACAATAAGGTGTGTACCCCCAATGCACTACCATGGTACCCTTTAGCAGAATCAACCATGTGAACAAGGTGTACCACCAACACACTATTAACGTACCCCTCTTCAACAAAATCAACAAGGAATTAATCCTCCTTACATTCAACATGGAATTAATCCTCCTTCTATACACCATGCATAACTTAGTTCAACAAAACCTCATCAAAGTCAATGAGCACAAAAACTATGAAGAGTCAAGTTTTAAAACACCATGGTACAATGAAAAATACTTATGTAAATTCCACAAGATAAAAGGGACATACAACAAATAACTGCATGAGAATTAAAACATATAGTGCAAGACTTAATCGATAAGGGAGAAGTTGATATAGAACACCGTTCTGCAAACAAAGACATCCAAATCTACATAAATCCAATTCCTAACCATGCTAAGAAAAATGACAAAGGGAAAGAACAAGACTATCACAACACCTACTACACCTATGGTGACACCATCCTAGGTACCCTCTCCCAAGCAGATGAAAATAGGGTCAATGTGTTAACTATACGAGGCAGGGACCCTGAATGTAATGTAACTACTTGTCAAGGGAAAGTCACAATATAAGGAGCCCCACCTAAACCCACAACTAAGTTATCCAATGACTATAGTATTGTGGAACAACTGAAGAAGACCCCCACTTTGATCTCCATTCTAAAGTTGTTGAAATTATCACTTGTGCATAAGGAAATACTAGAGATAGCTTTGGAAGCATCGGTCCCTGATGACCTCAATCTTGATCAATTTCAAGCCATGGTTTGAAAAATCACGACCACTCATCATTTAGTCTTTTTTGAGAAAGACCTTTCATAGAAGTCCTTCCAAAGCCAAGCCCTCCATATAGAGGTTAGTGTCCACAAACATATGGTCAAAAGAGTATTGATAGATAACAGTGCATGTTTAAACATTTGTACCTTGAAATTTGTTAAACAGTTGGGGTATTTTGATGATGTAATTGAAAAGGGAAAAAACATCACTATAAGGGATTATGATGACCTAGAAAGAAATTCATAAGGGACAATCAGGCTACATGTATAGATAGGACAAGCAACAACATAAACAACATGCCAAGTACTAGACCTTGAGCTACCATATAACCTTCTTCTAGGATTCCCATGAATTCATGCACTATAAGTGGTTCCTTCGAAATTCCACTACTGTCTAAAATTTCCTCATGAAGGAAAGGAGGTTGCATTATACGTTGATCCTAAACCCTTCCACAACTATGCAAAATTGGAGGAGAAATACAACAAAATCCATTGTGTACCTAGTAATGATATATCATTTCACTCCTCATATGTCAACGCATCAACACTACCATCAACCTTAGCTAAACCCCCATCAAGTGAGCAACCAAAATTTGATCTCAAGATTCAAGTACTTGACAAGGGTAACAAAAACTATCATTTAAATCAAGATTTTTGTATTGGAATGCTTCCTCCAACACCAAAAGTTTATGGTGGGCCAAAGGAGATCAAACATGTTCTAGCAGTAACATTGGTAGTCAAACCTATGAGCTTTTCCAAGTGGGGAGATATGAAGGATGAGGAAATTTTAACAAAGGACCTCTCATCAATGATCTACAAAGAAGAACAAAAAGAACTAGAACAATTACAACCCTTTCCCATTGATCCTAGAAGTAAAGGGTATCAAATGGGATACACTGGAAATGGTGTCCTTGGGGGACACAAATAAGGCAGATGGGAACCTATTATAGTGGAAAAAAGAAAGAAAAACATGCGACAAGGCTATGGTTCGATAGACATGGTAGCTCCAAACATTGGATGTACCTCTTTTAAGAAAGGAGGTCCTTCTATTGACATTGACATTGTATACCTACCATCTTATAGACAACAATTTATCCATTGAGGACTTATTTGAAAGCTCTAGCCTAAGTGTAGTCCCTACATGACCTAGAAAACCTACTTTCAAAGACTATACTTATGAAACAAACTCTACTGAGTATGAATGGGATTCTCTTGCTTCTAGTGATGATGACCTAGATACCCAATGGGAGAATGATGCCAGATCCATATTGACCATTTTGATAACTTTCATAAGCTTTACAAATAATGATGATAGCTTACCCCTCTACTACCCACAGTTGATAGATTGGGACCAACAACATGATATGCCTATTTTGGATCAATTCCAAAACAATGAAGCTATTACAAAGTTTATGGGGCTTCAAACTAATATACCATCAGGAGATGATAAAGTATGGTTTGTCATGGAACTCGAATACAAAGCATATTTCAGAGGGGAGATTGTGTCCTCTAGTTGTAAAATTGAAAAGGATAATATAAAAATCAAGATGAGATCCCCTAGGGAAAACCATGATGTGGCTCTATCAAATCTTGAAAAGAGAAAAATAAAGGACAAATCAAAAGGTGATAACCTCGTTGAGGTTCCCAAAGATGGAGGATTCAATCTCCCTATTTATGAATATCAAGAGAAGTCAATACTCTTAGTTGAATCTAGTACCAGTATTAAAGCCCACTAAGGGCATAAAAATCTACACAAACTTTTGAGATCTAAACAAGGCTTTCCCAAAAGATTACTTCCCTTTGTCAAGCATTGACATGATTATAGATATAACCACATGACATGAAATTTTGTCACTAATGGATGACTTCTTTGGATATAATCAGATTAAGACATCCCCTAATGATCAACTTAAAACAACATTCATTTGTGCATGGGGGACCATCTACTAGAACGCCATGCCATTTAGTCTAAAGAATGCAGGGTCAACCTATTGGCGAGCAATGACTACAATCTTTCATTATATACTACATAAATCTACGGAAGATTATGTGGATGACATACTAGTGAAGTCCATCAAAAGAGAGGAAAATTTGACCAACCTTGCAAAGGTATTTGATCCTAGGCTTGAACAATACAACTTGAGGCTCAATCTGAAAAGTGTGTATCTAGAGTAACATTTGGAAAGCTACTGGGTACATAGTATCAATAAGAGGCATCAAAGTAGATTGAATGCAAAGGCGAAACTCATATTAGAAGTGCCTCCTCCAAATACATTGGAGTAGATAAGAAGTCTACAAGGGAAACTACAATCCATTAGGCGATTCCTCACACAATTGGAAGACAAGTGTCATTTGTTCACCCATCTTCTACACAAAGATAACACATTCAAATGGGATGGCAGATGTGATCAAGCATTCTAGCAAGTCAAGGAGTATCTACTTGCTCCTCTAGTATTAACGCCACCTATTCCAAATAAAGCAATGATACTCTATGCCTCTACAACACAAGCAACATTAGGAACTCTCTTAGCACAACTAGATGATAATAACAAGGAAAGAGCGGTCTACTACATCATCCAAACACTAGTGGGCTATGAATTGAACTATTCACCCATAGAAAGAGCATGTCTCTCTATCATCTTTGTGGCACAAAATTTGAGACACTATATCTTGAACAGATAAGTAAAGCTAATCTCAAAAGTAGATCCATTAAAGTACCTATTAGCAAAAGCAACTTTAATAGGTAGGATTTCTAAATGGGTGATTATATTGAGTGAGTTTTCCATAGAGTATGTAGACAAGAAATCCATCAAAGGACAAATCATAGCAGACCAACTAGCAAAAGCACCGATGGAAGATAACCAACCTCTCACAACAAACTTCCCAAATGAAAGAAAATTTCTAATATAACAAACAAGTCATTCTAGACCTAGTACTTTGATGGGTCCCACACTCAACATGGCTCAAGAGGAGGTATCTTATTTCTCACACCACAGGAAGATAGTATACCTAAGGCTTACAAAATTTCTCCCATGTAGAAATAACATCTTAGAGTATGAAGCACTAATCACAAGATTTAAGATGGCCATCAAATGGAGGATAAAATAATTGTAGGTCTATAGAGACTCTCAATAGGTAATCAAGCAATTAAATGTTGAGTATCAAACAAAGGATGACAAGTTGATGCCATATGAGAGAATGGTGGAAAGTTTCAAACAATATTTTATCCCCATAACCTTTGAATAGGTTCCCCAGATCAAAACAGAGCAATTGATGCTATGGAAATGATAGGTTCACTCCTTAACATCCCACAAAACATTTATAAGTATGAATTCCTTATGGAGCAACTCTTAATATCAACATTCAATATCCCAGAATTAGAACTAGTGTGTGTTGTTGTTTGTCCTAACTCACCATGATACCATAATATGTTTGACTATATCCAACAAAATATCATACCTCCCAATTTAACAATGAACCAAAAGAAAACCTTTGTTTGTAGGACTTCTCAATTTATAATACTAGGAGACACCCTATATCATCAAAGTTTAGATGGCACGTTACTCCAATATCTTTATGTAGAAGAAGCAAAAACCGCCCTACAAGAGGTAAATGAAGGCATTTGTGGGTCTCACTCTAGTGGACCTAACCTAGTACAAAAATTGCTAAGAATAGGGTACAATTGGCCTTCTATGGAGCAAGAAGCTATTGCCTACACAAGAAAATGTTACCAATGTCAGTAGCACTAGCATAGGAGCTAAGACCTATCACAACACCATGGCCTTTTTCGTAGTGGGGATTAGACTTTGTAGGTAAGATCTCTCTCACCTCTTCCAATGGGCATAAGTTCATTATAACTACAATTGAATACTTAACAAAGTGGATAGAAGAAATTCCATTAACCTACATCACCAGTAAATAGATATCCAATTTCATGTTGAATTATCTTACATGTCAATATTGAATTCCCCAAACCAAGATGCCAAAGTGCATTGTTCCAAGTTTTCTATCTAGCATAGATTCTCCATGCCCTACTATCCCAAAGGAAACAATCAAGCTGAAGTATCTAATCAATCCATCCTAAAAATACTAAAAAATATTGTTAATGGCACCAACCGTGATTGGCATTTGCAACTTAACCTAAGCCTGTGGGCTTATCGAACCAGTATTCGTACATCTATAGGTGCCACACCATTTTCCTTGGTCTATAGATCTGAAGTTGTATTACCTATTTTTAATGATGAAAAATGTACTCTCCTACATTTTCATGTTTGTTTAGCTGCCCCTTGTTAAATTAAGCATAATGTTTCCTCGATTTAGTGATATAATGTGTTTAACACATTCACATTAGGTCTTGGGCCCTTGTAAACTAGGTGGACTTAATTGAACCTTATTTAAGGTGTTGTTAAGTGTTGTACCACACTTCCACACTAATCTAGGGTTTCCTTTATTAATTGGGCTTCTTTATGCTTTAATTAGCCTTATTTTGCATCCACAAGCCTTAATTAGTGTCTTTCTGAGGATAATCCTGACATAAACCAACATCCAATCATGATTTAGGTGTTTTTGGATTGTGTGGCCTAGATTTAGTGATCTATGACTCATACACCACTTTGGGCATATGGGTCCCACCTAAGTTTTAGGTCCACGAAATGGATTTCACATGAATCTAAGCATTTCTTGAAAACTGTGTCCCATAGCCTAGCCGAACGGGACTCATACACCACTTCTAGTGTATGAGCCTCGTGCAACTTAAAATTAAATTAAATTCAAATTCTTGGTGATATTTTATCCTCCTAGATCTAATTTCAGCTTGTAGTGTTGTAATTTTGGGAAAATGGGCATAAATAAGTATAAATACAAGGTTATTTCACTCATTTTTAACCTAACAAGAAATCAAGTGACCTAAGCTTTCAAGTATTCATGCATTCTAGCAAATTTAAGTGTTTACAAGAGTATTCAAGAGTCTTCAAGTGTTTACAAGAGTATTCAAGAGTCTTCAAGAGCTAATTATCAAGTGTTTTGAAGCATTATTCAAGTATCAAGCATCATGTCAAAGTCATCATGCATCGTGTTTGTTGTTCAGCTTACAATTGTGATGTAGGGTTTTATGATTCAAACAAGCACTCAATTCAATATATATAACATTCAAGAAAGAGTCAAGATCTACATCCATTGGAGCCATGCCATACATATTTGTAGCACTTTATTGCTAGGGCTTGGTGAGTTGCAACATATATCTTGTTCATTCATCATTCCTCCTTTCCATTTGACTTCATTACAAGGTTTAATTACCAAAATGGGGTTTGACCAAGGTAACCCCTTTCCACTAACAAAACAACATTTTTACCTCTCTTTAGTGTGTGATTTTCATATCAAGGTTGAAGACCCTCTAAGGAGCGAGATTGGAAAGAAATTGTTAAAGTTTCTAAGTCACCAAATTTGTCACCTTGTTTACAAGACCATTGAAGGACACCTATAGAGTAGAATCTTCCAATTCATATCGAGAAAACAGGTTGAGAAGACAAGGTAGAAGTTGAAGAGCTGATTCATATCCTAATCCTTTGAAAAAGAAAAACATGATTGATACACCACTTCTGGCGTATGAGTCCCAATACTGTCAAATTTGTAGTTTTCAAGAGTTCTAGACATATCTCTACTAGATTTTTGTTCTTGCCCAAAAACCCTAATTTGGGACTAAATTTCCCATACCGGTGTATGAGTCCCAGTATCCATTAAATTCAACATTTTTAGTATTTCAAGTCTCCATTCAAACTACTATAGATTTTCAGGTGCACCTTTGTACTTTTCTATCCATTTATTTAGTTTTGCATTCATTTCTAGGTCCTTTATTATAGCCTTGCATATCATTAAGTTCCATAATTAGGTCTTGGATGTCATTTGTCTTTCCAAGCCGTAGCTTGGTGGTAAATCCCCTCTTAGTCTCTTATCATACCCTAGGATACCCTATAGCATATCTTTGGGTGTTGGCAAGAAGTTGAGTCCACTTTTTGGCCATTTAGTGGAAGTGTTTTCCCTAATTTTCAGAATTCGACACATTTGACTTTAAAATTTGAAGCACTTAGAGATGGAATATTGAAAAAAGTCACTGATCATGAAATGTAGTAATCGGAATCTAGTTTCCAAATATGTATTTATTTCAATACCTAGATGATACAAATTGATTTTCAATAGGCATTTCTAAAAACCACTATTTAAAAGTCTTTTTTTACCATACCATGCATGTGTATGTCATCCATATTTTGACCTAAATAATCATATTTTTCTAAATACTTTTGGGAAAATATTTGTAAATCACTGAAGCATGCTTCCCATATTTTTTTGTAATTTTTTATTGAATTTTTTTTTGTTAATTTTTTATTGGCCATATTTGATGTTTTTAAAAATCGTGTACGCCATGCATAAGATGACCTAAACTTATCATTTTTTTATTGTTTTAAAATTGAAAAGAATTTTCTGAAGTATGCTTTCGTGCAATTTGTTTGTCAAAAAATTATGTTAATTAAAAGTTATTAAAATACTAAAAAACCCTGATAATTCAAGTTTATGGACCTATTTCATTATAAATTAAATCAAAAATAAAAAAAATTAATCCAATTGTAAAAAAAATTACATATTTGGAATCTAGACTATCTCATCTATAATGGGTTTTAATTTCATCAAAACATTATGCAAAAAATGTCTTCAAACGTATGCTCAAAGTCACTATTTTTGTGTGACATTGCTAGGACCTTCAACTTCTAGGTCAAACCAAGTCCTAGGCCTAGGTTTGGATCCCCAAACCTTTACCCAAACCAAGACACAAAGCACAAATCAAACCAAAAATTCATAGTTTTTAAAATGGATCCCATTTCATAAAAATATATAATTTTATGTTTTTATGAAACAAGATCCCATTGTCATTTTGAAAATTGCTAAAAATGGAAAATTTCCATTTTTGGAAAATTTTCAAAAGGGGTCATGTTTTCTCGTTTTGAAAAGTTTCCAAAAATGGATAGTTTCCAAAAACAGAAAGATCTTGTTTTGAAAAGTTACCAAAAATGGAAACATTCCATTTTTGGAAAGTTTTCAAAATGAGATCCTGTTTTTTAAAAAGTGGGATCCTATTTTTAGATTTTAGGCTCGAGATCCCAAACCTAAATGAGATCTTGTTTTCTTGAAGCTGATTTTGAGTTTATGTCTAAGGAAAAAACTTCCACATTTCATGGACTCATCTTCTTGCATTTACCCCTCTCCCTCTCATTCCATCCTTGGAGTGAGATCTATAGGGTTTCCTTGAATGTAATAATAACGAAATAGGACATCCCCCTTGTGCTTCATCTCCTAAATGGTGGAGCACCCTATTTCCACCATCCTATCTTGGATTTATGTTTCTAGAGAACAAGATCATAGATTATAATCGATCATCATGTAGGTGTTGTTTCCTTTGTCTCTCTCTTATATGTTCTTCGTGGTGGATTTATCCCACGTGTGGTTAGTCTTCTGGTGGTGCCATCTTGCTTATGCAATGGTGAGGTCATCTTGTTGTTGTTGTTGTCATTATGTCATTGTGTTTCTTACACCGCTTGTATGCATGTTGTTGTGCAAATGTGATGTGTTGATGTCATATCTTCGGTGTTGTAGTTGTGTTTAAAAAAAAATGTTCAATCAAGTTTTTCCTTGTGCTTTAGGCAAGGCATTACACAAACAATAACAAGCAACATCAAGAATAATTGTTTAAATTTTTTTAGCAAACACGGAAAATCTAATTAGTGGAAAAAGGGGGAATGAGAAACCTTCTAAAACTTTGGATGTTTACAAATAATTTTGATGATGTGCAAACCATTGTGAAACTCTAAGCAATAACAAAAAAAACTAGAATGAACTTCATGAAGCAGAAAAAATTAACCAAAAAACTTTAGATCCAAACTAGAAAACCTTCCAAAAATGTCACAAATTGAAAAATCATTGAAGAAACACTAAGTGAACACTAACTTGATTGTTACACAATATAATTTTGTAAAAAAAAGCATCCATACAAGTTTAGTCGTATGGATATTCATACAATGAAAATACAAGAAAATCGAGAAAATTATTTGTCAAAAGATGACAAAATAATAGGCAATTTAACTTTATTGTGCCTTTTGGACTAAATGGCAATGCCCATTTAGGTCTATGATACACCAATGATAGGACTAAGTGTGGGATTTAAAAAAAATTGGGAAGGAATTTGTTGTTCATGACTTTAATACCATATTGTAGCAATAATATGATGAATAAAAAAGCCAAAATATTCCACAAATAAACATGCATACAATAATGCCAAAAAGTATCAGATAAGTAAATCAATAATATACAATGAAATGTTTGTGTATGTAGGACAAGGAGGAAGAAGGAAAGTAAGTAAACTACTAATTAATCCTCTGAAAGATGTGGCATATGTAGAACACTTGGGATAAGTGTGACCACATGTGCAAAGTCCCTAAATGAGACAAAAAATATAAAAAGCCTTTAAGTGATTTTAAGTGCAGTGTGAATAGGTCTACTAGATAGTAGTAAACTAGATAGATAAAAGATACTTTTCACATTAGTAACATTTATGGAAAAATCAAGAGTGCGGGTACAAGATTGAACTAAAAAAAACCATTTGCTAATCTATTAAAACTTAATAGTCACAAGTCTAATAATGAAAATTATAATAAAATCAAAAAACATCTTTTACAACATTTTATTTAATTCTCTCATTTAAAATTAACTACACCTATCTTCATTTGTAGCATTTTTACATATTTCATGACTATTTTAAACTTAACTCTATTATTTAAAATTAATTATTATATTAATTACTAATTTTTTATTTTCTTTTCCAACCATTAAATACGGGGTGATCCTTGTGTAGATAATTTCTTTTCCTCATGAGGCATTTTGTGTTGAGTGGACTTTGACCAAGAATCTAATTTGCATATCTGTATTTTATTACTATTAATTGTGGAGGCCTTGGGAAAAATCATTCGAGTCTTCCTACAACCATAGTAACAATAAGTACAAATTTACTAGTCGAACTTCATTTGACATTAAGGAAATATGGCACATCTACGTAGGTGCCCTTTGCTTTTATGAGATTGCATGAATAACCCAACAAAAGCCTCGTGTTCATGAAAGCACTGTGACACTAGATTGTCTTTTGAAGTAAATAGCTTGTTTGTGCAAAGATAAGCTCATATGTTATACCTAGGATAGGAATATCCATTGAAGGGGTAACTTGTGCTTAGGCTTAATTGGTAGAGATACTATAGACTTTTGGGAAAAAGGGGAGTAGGTTATTTCTAGGGTTTAGGGTTTGGGATTATTTGATTGGCTCACCATTGATGGTAAAAATTCAATTTATTCACCTTGTGATCTACATCCTAATTAACTTTGGAAAAAGGTCACCTTTTCATCCTAGGTTCTTTACACTTAGGACCTAGGATCCCCTCCACTGTTCTTTCATTTCACATATAAACATTGAACTCTTACGTACAATACAACAAGAATCTACTGAGTATTTCTTATTCAATATCACATATCTATTCTTGCAACTAGTAACAAATAAAAAATTGACTACCAATAAACACTTATTAACTCAATCAACTAGATTTACTCCTCAACAACAAATCCCACTAAATAGGGTCTATAAGGAGTTTTATTCTTCTTAGAATAAAACAAAACTCATAAATAAATTGTTCACTCTCCCTCAAAGATAGGAAGAGGACTTAGTCTAAAACAAAAAATAATAACAATAAAGTAGGAGTAGAAAAACCAATTTAGAATTCTATGCCCAACAGTTTAACTGCTATAACAAAGGCATGTTCCTCAGAAGATTCATGTCATGAATCAATCCTATTGAGAGTAGACTTCTTCTCCTGCTAGTGGTCTTATTCGGTGAGCAAGAGTGTTAAGTGGTGACTTAGGTTGATCAATAGATGATCACCTTTGCTTCCATCTAAAAGCATCATTCCTTTGGCCATTTGACTTCTTCTCTACAACCATTGACAATCCTTATGTTGCAGTCTAGAAAACCTATTATTGCAGGTTAATAGTCCTTCTTGATACAAGATGTTAGTCTCATTCCTAGGACATCTACATTATTAACAATATTTGAAAGAATTTGAAAATGCATTCAAGGACAAAACATATCTCAATCCAATATCACTGTCTGAGAGAGAAGGTTGTAGAGAATGAAATTAATATTGAATATGTGCCTACAAAATATTGGGTTGTTGATATATTCACTAAGGCTCTTCCTAAAGATAAATTTGAGTATCTCTAGAAGAAATTTGGGGTTATTTCCCATCCTTCTTTAAACTAGATAAGGAGATACATCAATCTAGTGGATTTCAAGATTCATTCCTTGGTCTGGACTAATGTTTGTGGTTTCCTCTCAGGGAGAGTAGGTAGTGGCATTGTTGGTTATCGTAGTCAAGGGGAGTGAGTGTTGTCATTATGCAGTGGTTGTTGATTGGTGTAGTATGGTATGTGATCCTAAGGGGGACTATACTAAGCAGTATAGAAATAGAAGTTGCAGAGAAGTTGTTAGAATGTTGATTAATGTCAACGGAGAAACATAAGTGATATAAATCTTCTATCCTTTGTTATTGATGCCAAAGGGGGAGACAAAATCATGTGAAAATTATTTAGTTGCCAATTAAGAAAGGGGGAGAGAATAATGAAGAGCATGCAAAAAGGATAAGTTGAAAGGGGGAGAGAAAGTAATTAGAAAAGAGAAAAGGAAATAGGTATAGAGCAGAGTTGTTGTTGATGGTTTTTCACATCATATGTTGCCATCAATGACAAAGGGGGAGATTGTTGCAAGTATGAGTAGTTGGTGTTGTCATTGATGGCAAAAATCCTATGTTGCCATTGGTGTGAACTATATGAGAAGAAGAGTGTTGCAAGAGTATGTGTAGTTGTTGGTATTGCCTATGTTGTCACACTAATGATGCTTTGGTTAGTTGCATTATGTTGTCATTAGTAAGCTACTAGTGTCAATCTATAGTGTTTCTTTGATAAGCTTTTTTCTATGGGTAAGGAAGTGATGGAGATGATGAGGATATGTTTCTGGATCATGGTTTCCAAGTGCTTTTGAGAAAATTTGATAAAAAGAGGAAACAGTGACTTGCAGTGTGTTATAGGCTGAAGTGTGGTGTTTTGGTGTCGCTTCGCATTTCTTCTAGGTTGAATATTTTCCTATGCATTTCAGAAATGTTGATTAGAGGTTTTTGATGTTGTATTCAAAATTTGGTGTGCTAGATTGTTATACAGGGGAAGTCGTGTTCACCCGTGTGTGAATTGGGTATTGCAAAGATGTCTGGGAGAAATTTTTTTTCTCCATGTTTCTCCATAATTTGGTTTTAGGCTTTGCAAATCTGAAGGTGTGCTGATAGGGTTGGTATCTTTCTTAAATTGAATATTTTTTGAGGTTTGGTCCTTCAAAAGTTAGTTTCTTAAGTTGCAATGTATGATAAAATTGTCTAAGTATACTAGGTGTGCATTCTTCAAGTGAAACATGTTTTGAAGGAGTTTGTTGGTTTTTAAGGTATTTTTGGAATATTCTAGATTGTGTTCAAGTGAAATTTTTTGTCCATGAGTTGTTGGATCAAAGGAAGCGTTTACTTAAAATTTCAATGGTGTTTACATGAGTAACAACTGACCTTGGTGTTTACACTAATTGTGATGGATGTTTATTGTTTGTAGAAGCATGTTTTAGTGTGGTGATATAGATTTGGTTCCCAGATAAGGAGTGGTGTGGTCCTCTTTCACTTCTATCCACAATGAAAGTGTTTTGGTGCTGACCTAATTTGAATTTACATGGTTGAGATGCATAGCCAAGCTTGGAGAATGTTTTCAAGGTTGAAGATGATATAAATATGAGTTGAGTTGTTGAGGGATGCAAAGAGAGATGTGTATGATGTGAATGGTGTGAATTTCAAAGTATTATCTAGTGTGAATCTAGTGTGACCTTTCATGTGTTAGATTGATGGATGTAGTGAGAATAAGGTGTCTACAATTCTTCAGTTATGTTGCAAGGTGTTGGTGATGTTGTGGTGGATTTCTTTGTTACATTGAGATGAATTTCTCTATGTAACATTCTTCTCTATCTTCTTTTCTATTCTAGCAGTGAGCCTTTGGTAGTGAGCCTTTCTTTCTTTGGGTAGTGAGCCCTTTGTATTCAGTGTTGATATCACTTTACATTGTGAGCTAATTGTCAATGCCATTTTTCTCATCTTGGGTTTTCCACGTAAATCTGGTGTTGATTTGATTCAGTTTTTGTTATTTGATTTTCATGCTAAATCATTACAACAGATTAAGGGTTAATTGAATGAATGTGGATCTAAATTTTTGTGAAGGTTTTAAAGCTTTAAGGTACAACTGATTCAGCCTACTCTCAATTGTCTTGTTCATTCAACACGTGACATGTTTTTCTGTGTGAGATGCAATTTAAAATCCAATGTCCACGACCCTCACAAATTCAAGAGAGAAAGGGATTGGAGTTGCAAGCTTGCTATGATACCATGTTGGAGTAGTGAAGTTCTTCTTGCAAACGAAATAATCCACAAGTGAAAATATCTGCAAAATGAAAAATATCATATGCATGTAATATGTTTGTAAAATGTACAAATTGAATGACTTAATTATAAAGACAAGCAAGAAGATATGAGAAGGTAGGAATCAAACTTTAACTACCCCTCAAAGTATGAAACAAGTGTAGGACTCTATGGACAAGTGTTGAGACACTTGGTGAATCTAAATGAGGTGAGACAAAAGTCTAGATAACCTCAAAGTGGGTTTAAGTGTAGTGTAAAAATGACTACAGAATAGGCCCTAAAAGATAACTAGTGTGATAATACCTCTTTTCACACTAACAGTAAATAATTTATGCATCAAACTTGATACTAGAGTCATGTGTGTGATATAAATGAAGGAGATTGTTTTTTATTTACTTATTTATTTTGAGAAATATAATGGGAAAGTGATAGTGGACAACGGTGTGTCCACTTTTGCAATAGTGGATGGAACAAATTATCTAGCTTATGCTTAATGTGCATAAGAGAATGTATAAGTACTCTATTCAATTTGATAAGGATGATAATGTTTGTCATCGTTTATTGTGCACCTAGAAAAGTTTGGGGATTTTCCTTTATACTATATTTTTTCTCGCCATAGTAAAGGGAAGACCAAGGCCTTTTATTTGAAAAGTATCATGCATAATTTTTCAAATTACTGTTCAGAATTTTAAAATTTCATTGAACTCTTTATAATTTTGTTCATTAATTTTCAAGTTATTTATTTCCTCAAAGAAAAAAAATTTCCACAATCCATAATAATAATTGTTGAACAATTTCTAGATTCGATTGTGTGATAACTTTTTGCATCAACATTTTGGATCACACTATGTGATCCATCATCAAGATGAGAGAAGAGCACAAGGATAAGAATGATAAGTTTCATACTAGGAAAGGATTAAAAGGTGAGGGAAAAGAGAGAGAAGGGGTGGCACGCTAACCAAGGCACCATTACCAAATTAAAAAACTTAATTAAATTAAATTCCAAAATTCCTTAAATAGTAAATTATTAAAATAAAAGAAAAATAAGACAAAACCATTCTAATGAATACAACTACAAAATTAAAACAAAACAAAAAAAAAACAAAACCAAAAACAAAAAATTGAAAGATTTTAATACATATATAGGTATGTACTGATACATATGAATGTATATATTAGATGAAACAAAACATAAAAAATATGCAAACAATAAAAAATACAATTTTTTTTTTTATAAATTTATAACCATACAAATTAGAAAGCAAATACAATGTTCACCAATAAATAAGCAAATGAATTTAATCAAGAAAAAAGAACCAAACCAAAGGAAACAAGAAATAGAAAGAAGGAAAAGAAAGAAACTTAAATAAAACTCAAAAATGCTAAAGGAAAAGAAATTTCAAAAATCATAAAAGAAGAATTAGAGAAAATTGAAACACAAACAAATAAATAAAGAAATTTTATTTATTTATTTTTTATTTAAATTTTTGGATTTCTTTATTTATTTGTTTGTGTTTCAATTTTCTCTAATTCTTCTTTTATGATTTTTGAAATTTCTTTTCCTTCAGTATTTTTGAGTTTTATTTAAGTTTCTATTCTTATTGGTTCTTTCTTTTCATTCCTTCTTTCTATTTCTTGTTTTCTTTGGTTTGGTTCTTTTTTATTGATTAAATTCATTTGGTTATTTATTGGTGGTCGTTGTATTTGCTTTCTAATTTGTAAGGTTATATTAATACATTTTTTTTGTATTTTGTATTGTTTGCATATTTTTTATTTTGTTTCATCTAATACATATATTCATATGTATCATAGTACATATCTATATATGTATTAAATTCTTTCAAGATTTTGTTCTTGGTTTTGTTTATTTTTTGTTTTGTTTTAAGTTTGTAGTTGTATTCATTAGAATATTATTGTCTTATTTTTCTTTTATTTTAAAAATACTTTACTATTTAAGGAATTTAAGAATTTTGGAATTTAATTTAATTAAGATTTTTAATTTGGTAATGGTGCCTTGGTTAGCGTGCCACCCCTTCTCCCTCCTTTCCCTCACCTTTTTACCCTTTCCTGGTCTACAATTTATCATTCTTATCCTTGTGCTCTTCTCTCATCATGATGATGGATCATGAAGTGTGATAGGAAACGTTGATGCAAAAAATTATCACACAATCGTATCTAGAAATTGTTCAATTATTTATTTCTTGTTAGAAATTATTTCGTTACATTTGAGCAAGCAGAGAGGTTACTAAACTTGGGAATTATACTAAATGAATTGTGTTTTTAAAGCACAAAATGAAATAAAATAACTTAAACGACATGATCTAAGAATTTGAAAGAAAGCACTTTGTTTCTTGCATTGAGTAGATTCAAAGACTTACCAAAAAAATACATCAAAAGCATGTTGGAAAACAAGAATTTCCTTTAATTTTGGTTTTATTTGTAAACACTCCTATGATAGAAAATGCCCATAAAGCCCACCTCTCCAATCCAACAAGTGGATCATAAATTACAAAACAAGCATATTGAACAAGTTTAAAATGTTGAAAATAAAGTCATTGGTTCTAATTTTTGATTTGTATAATTTTTAATTTCATGAGTAAAAAAGTATAATTCTTTTTCCCAAACTTAATATATTACATTTAAGGTACCAAATTTGATTACAAGTGAGACAAATCTAATAGAATGAGCAACAAAATAATTTGATAAGTTTAGGTCTAATAATCTCTATACTAAAACTTTTTGGATATATTTATCATATTGAATGGAAATGGTTTATCGAATCTTTGTTTTAATTTATAAATAATTTTCCCTCCCAAATTTTTAATTTGCTTGATCAATGGACTTGAAGTATATTGATTGAGATGAGATTTAAAAAATTGGTTGTTAACATATAAATTCCATAATTAAAATCTATTTTAAGTGTGATTCACACACCATTGATAAGCATTCCATCTTCTTTTTTGTTAATGACAAGGGTATCCCTGCGACCCAGCTAAGCACCCAAGGGGGTGAGTTGAGGCGAGACTGATCCCCTACGGGAACACTAAACAACCCACAAGCCAGTCCCAACCGAGAAAACCTAGGAGAGGAGTCAAACCAGAAACCAATGGGGAGCAAACCCATGGCCCAAGCCAACTCCATTACCCATGCGGGCTCATAAGCATTTCATCTTGTTTCTATAAAGGTTTAAACAAAATATTTATGGCACATAACATGTATGCCCCCTAGTGGGATTTGGTTAATATTTTTTAAAATTTGGGTTTCATAATGGACATTATCAATAGTATAGTCAATTGTTTAGCGATATATACTTTTTATACCGATGCTATGTGTAGGCTGGTTAGTTTTCTCAAGATGTTGGTTGGTACTATGGTTACCCAGCTTTCCAGTTTGAGGTGGTTTTTGATATGGAATGGTTAGGGTGTCTGGTTCGGTCTTTTGTTGGTTGTTTAATGTGTTGATGGTGTAATTTCACTGATAAACGCCTGCATGGCCTTATGTTAAAGGGAAAACACTCTAGTTTTGTTTCTTTTTATATCAAAAACATGGATCAAAAGCATCACTTGTTAGAGATTGAGAATTTTAAATATGACAAGTTGAGAATATATATTCTTTATTAAAAATTAGTGTCATTTTCCAATTATCAAGAATGTATCTAATTTGAAAGACTTAATGTGATATTATTTTTTATATTGAACAAAGCAAGATTACAATCATGTTTTATGTATTAAGACAAAATGCTCACATCGAATATTCAAGCTTAAATTGTTTAGTATAATGACAAAAACATGGTATGTTATCTAATAAAATAATATTGTAATATATAAAATCTTTATATGCAATAAATTGGATTGACTTATGTCTTATATAAAGCTAAAATTTAACTACTATAACTTAACTTTTTTGTAAAACAACTAATAATTGTACATATACTGATACATTAATAACATATATTAAATTATATTAAAACAACTAATTAACTAATAAATAATATTTAAAATTCTTTCTTCAAGCCAAACTAGTCAAAAGCAGTTCAAAAGTAGCTCCAATTTTAATGTATTTATTAAGTTGGATTTATATAATCTATGTTTTAGATTTAGTTAATGCGTCTAATTTTGTTGGTACATAACCACAATTAGGTAAGAGACTTATTTTGAACTATTTGTTAATTAAATCATATTTAACTATAAGTCACTCGACTTCTAAGTGAATATAACTAGTGTCACATAGTGGTGAGTACTTGCCTTTGTAGTATTGTAATTAGAGTATTGTATAGTTGTATTATATTTTTAATTGTGACTAAGTAAATATAAACATGGAATACTTATCAATAATCCATGAAAATTATTAAATTTTTAAATTTTGTAAATAATATATTAATCATTATAATGTAAATTGTAAGATAAAGCATACCTATATTTTAATTTAATGGAACAAAAGATAATTATGTGTGTTTATATTAATATTAATAATTCTTGATTTTAATTTAATTATATTAAATAAAAATCAATTATATAGTCAAATTTTTAATATTATAAAAAATTATAAATATCAAACAAAATAAAAATCAAATCAAATGATAGTATAATATAATTAGAAGAAGAAAATGATAATTATATAAATATAAAATTTATGTAATAATTATGTTACATAATAATTATATAATATAATATATAAATAATATTTATTGATTAGATAATATAAATTTAAATAATAATTATTTAAATTATTTTATATTAAATAAGATATAAAAAATTGAAATGATTATATAATACAATTATAAGAAAGAATAAAATAATAATGGTTTAAACATTAAATTTATATAATAGTTTTGTTAAATAACAATATGTTTAATATGGGGGTGACCCTTTGGTGAAGTGGTGGGGCTTCTTGCCTGTAAGGCCAACAACCAAGGTTCAAACCTCGTGGGGTCATTCTCTACCACATCATCAAATGAAGACTATTTGCCTTTGGTGTTAAGGGGAGACCCTTTGGTGAAATGGTGGGGCTTCTTGCCTATAGAGCCAACAACCAAAGGCTCATACCCTTAATTTCATACAATTTTTTGGGGATAACCCTTTATTGAATTGGTGGGGCTTCCTGCCTATAGGGCCAACAACCAAGGTTCAAACCTCGTGGGGCCATTCTCTACCACATCAACAAATGGAAACTGTTTTCCCTTGGTGTTAAGGGGAGACCCTTTGGTGAAATGGTGGGGCTTCTTGCTTGTAGAGCCAACAAAAAAAGGCTCATACCCTTAATATCATACAAATTTTTGGAGCATAAGTGAATTGACCTAGTGATGATGAATTCAGCAATGAAGTGTGGGCGAGGAGGAGCTGCGAGCAGGAACAAGAGTTTGAATCCTATAGAGGATGCTAAGAGCAATGATGCTAAGCCAGATGGTGAGGATGGAGATCTAGGGGCCATTCATTTTTGTGCTCTCAGATCTTTGTTACTGCTTCAGTGGGGTTTGGATCTCCCCTTGATGGAGTCAATTGGAGGCTATGGTTTTTTGGCCTGGTCTTTCATTGTTCTGATTCCTTTGGCTATGGGGTTGAAGGTTTTTTGTTGGGAAGTGGTTTATCTTTTGCTCCCCTTCCCCTAGTGGTATGGTGGCTAGTGTTTCTACTACTTTGGTGTCTCCTCTTCCTACTGCTGGGGTCTTGTCTTGGCTATGTCGATAGAGAGAGATGATTAGGGTTTGGCTCTTGGCTAGTGCACTTGGTGTTATTGTTTGGACCCTCTTCTTGGTTGAGTGGGGGTTCCCTATTTGGTTGGGCATGGTTGTGTTTGAAGCAGGTTGTGAGCTCTTGACTGCCTCTACTTCTTTGGTGGGCTCTGTTGGTTTGAGGAACTGTGCTTATTGGTGTGTGGCTTCTATGGCCTCTACCCTGCTACAGAGGCTCTGGTCTGAATATTTTTCTTGGTGGGGTGGTGAAGCTTTGTGTAGCTTTGAGCTTTGTTGTTGCTCTACTGTGACTATGGGAAGGTTGTTTATGTATGGCCCTTGCTCTTTGATGCTTATCTTCTTCATGGGCTCTGTTGGTTTGGCTAGGAAAGCTGTCAGATGGTGGTTTCTTGTAGATTTGTTTTGGGGTGGCTTCTTGGTGGGTGGGAGATGCTCTCTTCCTCCTTGCATTTGGTGCAAGGGAGGTGTGTATTTTTTTGTTGGAGGGGTTCTCTTGTTTGGGTCCTGGAAGCTGGTTGTTAGCTGCTCTCTAATGGGATGTTTGTATTTTGTCCCTCTACATCCCTTCTTGACTTTTTTCTCTTGTGATAGATGTGTTTTGTCTTTCTCTTGTGGGTTTTTTCTGGGTTTGTTTTGCCTAGAAGGTGTGTTTATGAACCCTAGGTGTTCCTTGATGCTTTTTTCACTTATGGGGTTGGTGGTTGTTGTTGTGGAGTTGTTTTTAGATGCTTTGGTTTCTTTGTTGTCTTTCCTGATGCAGGTTGGTTGGTATAAGACTTTTGTTGTGACTTGCTACTTGTGGGCATTGGTCTCTTACTATGAGTTGTCAAAGGGTGTTATGGCTACTTGCTCTACTAGTGCATTGTCCTTCTTCTTCAATCATATGGAGGTGGATTCTACTCCTATGGAGGTGGAGGTGGAAGGTGTTTCTCTCTTGCTCCCTCAGTTGGTTTTCCTATTGAGGTGGATGCTTCTCCTATGTAGGTGGAGGTTGAGGGTGTTGGAGTCCTCAGTTGACAGTGGTCTTGGTGTTCATGACACTCTCTTCATTAGAGGGGAGCTCCCTCTTTTTGAGGTGGACTCAAATTTGGCTTCTTGGTTAGATCAATGGCTTTGTCTTGATTGGTTTGTTGTGCTATCTAACTCACCTTTTGGGGTGGGGTTTTTGAAGTTGTTGGTGTTTTTGATTAGGGGGCTAATGGTAGCCTACACCATCAAGCTTGTTATATTTTTTAGCTCTATGGTGTTATCCATAAGCGACTAGTATGTTGATGCCTGATAGATGCAGGTGGGGCTTGGTGCCCAATGGTTTATTATCTCTCTTGGCTCTTAGGTGTTTTCCATGAGTGATAGATTTTTTGATGCCTAGTAGATGTAGGCAGGTTTTGTGTCTATATTTTTTGGTTTCTAGTCCTAGTTAAAACCAAGTTAAGGGTTTTTGATCTTGGGTAAAATCAGGTTGTTAATGTTGTTTTTAATTAGGGGGATGATGGTGTCTTACACCATTATGCAGATTATTTTTCTTGGCTCAGGGGGGTCTTCTATGAGTGGTGAGTTTGTTGATGCCTGGCAAATGCAGGAAGGGTCTATGAATATCTAAAAGGGTTTTTGGTCCCCATTAAAACTAGGTTGTTTAAGGGTCTCAGGCCCTTGATTGTTTGTATATTGCAGCATGTGTAGTCATGAGTTATCTTTAGTGGATGTTGTGGGGTTGCTGATGGTTTATGTTGTATTTTAAATGCAACTTGTTTACCTTTGTTTTGGCTTCTGGGCCCCATCAAAATCCGCTTTTAACCCTTAATCAAAACAATATGTTTAATACAATTTATGTGAAGTAATGAAAAAAAATCTATTAATTGTGTCATTAATTTTATTTCAATGAAGAAAAGAGCTACATAATAAGTTGGTTCACAATAATAACAATGTAATGTATTTTTGTTGGATATTTTATCTATTCTTTTTCTTACAATAATTTTGTTTATTTGGTTTGTAAGTACATAGTATTCTTTTGAATTCAACAAACGATGTTTTTTGTTTTTTTGTTGTTGAATTTGATTTGTTTTTATTGTAGTATTATGTTGTTCACTTGGTTTATAATTACACATTTGTTTGTTCAATTTAGTAAGTAATATTATTTTCCTTTGAACAATTTTGTGGTGATGTAGTTTATTGTTAATTGGAATATAATTATTGAATACCTATAAATAATCAAAGAAAACTATTTAAACTATAAATTTTGTATAGTTAATGTGAAGGGCGTATAGTCTTGATGGATGGAAAACTATGTTTACTTTTTTTTATAACTACTAATAGAGGGTGTACTACCCCAATTATAGTCTTAATTATAATTTGATCCTTCATGATCCTTTGTCTTTATTATAGTTGTATGTCTTGGGTTTTGAAATTTAATTATAATAATCCAATTCAATTAAAGAATTGGGATAAAGCAACAAAATTGTTATAAATCTACAACATTATTTATTTATTTATTTTGGAATTACAACATTTGAATAACTTAACTTAATAATTGGACTTCTCAAATTTTCACTTAATTATAATGTGTACAATGTAGATTCTAACAAACATGAGTCTTACAAATGAGATTGTTGTCCCTTGCGCAATGGGATCTAGTAGGGGGAGGGTTAAGGGCAACGACCCTGGGGTAAAAGCTAAGGTGCTGGATGTGGGTTTTAGGCATGGGTGGATTGGTTGGTTTATCCTGATCTTGAATGCCATTTCAATGAAGCTGAAGGATGAGACAGTAGAGGAAATTGATGAGAACATTTTTGAGCTCTCTGCTTGTAGGGTGATTTGTCGGTTTAGGGGATTTTGGCCTAGCCTCCCTCAGTTGCATTCCTGGATCTCCCGTGAATGGGAGCCTCAAATTTCTAGTAAATTCCATATTTCCCCATGGATAAGGATTTTTTTGTAGCTAAGTTTTACAATGCTCAGGACAAAAATATAATTTTATTTGACAATTTTTTTAGCTGGGAGGAAAAATATTTCTTGATGATTAAGCCTTGGCATTCAGATTTTAACCCTGCTTCTAAAACTTTCAACAAGATCCTGATTTGGGTTCGGTTGCCTAATCTTCCCCTCCACCTTTGGACTGACCCTCTTTTGGAGGAAGTTGGTGATGCCCTTGGTGATTTTTTGCTGGTGGATGATGAATCTTCTGACATTTTTCATTCCACCATAGCCTACATACTAGTTGAAATAGATGTTTCAAAAGGGTTACCTACAGAGGTTTTACTTAAATATTCAAAGGGTTCTTGGGTCCAATCTTGGATTATGAAGAGATTTCTTTTGGTGTAGAAGATGTTTTAAAATAGGTCATGTTGCAGCACAATGCAGATTTGAGAAAAAAGAAATGACGGCTACATGGTGGAAATGAGCCTCTCAACAACATTATATAGTTCAGAAGAAATCTAAACAACACATAAGCTTTTCTGAGGTGGTTGCTTCAGAATCATAGGGTCTTGGGGCATCCCCTCAAGATGTCTCAAATAGTGGGGCTTCTAAGGCTACTCCTAATGAGCGAGTGACTGGGTCTGAGGCTACCATTTTTGGTGGCTTTACAGATAAGTCTTTGTCTGCACAAAGGAATAGTGATGAAATCTCTTAGACCATGGCTACAGCCATTCATCTTCAGGAAAATTGTGAGCTAGCCTAGCATGATAAGGAAGCCCAATTGGAAGAAGGTTGGATTATCGTTAAAGGAAAGAAAGAAAAATTCTCTAGGCCTCCTTTTGGCATGACTCTTCGTTCCCACAAGAGTAGTTCTAAATGTAAATCTTGACGGGTCTTGTATGGGGACTATTTTTTGGCTAGCTGCAGGTTGTTCTTTTTGCAGCCTTATTTTTGGTTGTAAAGGGTTTTGGGTCCCTTCAAAACCTTTTTTTACCTGAATCAAAAACATGAGTCTTGTGTACAACTTATTATATATATTGTAAATTAGAAATCTATGTTTAGCTAACCAATGTAAGTATTTGATCTTTGGTAGTTAAATTTAAAAGCAATCATAGAGTTTATTGGTAGTGGTGGTTTCAACTTTCAAGTGAGAAGAGGAATTTTTTTAATCTTATAAAACATGTCCAAAAAAACTGTGAAGCAATGGGAAATAAAAATATGATATTTCCTTTCTTAGTGATTTGCAATGAAAATGCATATTTACAATTTGGTTTTTTATGTTTGTTTTTTAAATATTTGATTCTTTTAACTTATAAGATGGATTTGTTATAAAAATGCATATTTATAATTTGTAACTTTAAATTTTAACCACATAGCTTTGAACATGAAACTTTATCCTTTAGTGGATTGGACATTATAAAATAATCCTTCATTCTATTTTGTGGGATATTGTGTGGTTGGGCACTTTAGAGGTTTCCCAAATGTGCTTCTCATGTCACCACATTGTCGATGAATTGGCATCAATCAGACGACATAGGTAGTGGAACTTATATTAGTACAAAGTATAGTATTATTCATTTAGGTTATATAGGTCAAACTTAATATATTATTTAGAAGTGAGTGACAAGAAAATTAATTTGTGAAAATTCAGTGGCATCCATGCCATACAATGAACACCATTAAACTATAAAATCAATCTAATCAGAATACAATAAATTGTTATTAATAGAAAGACACAAGCAAACTAATATTAGTCAAAGCCTCCAAGGGGTTGTGGCATTGATGGTTATGTAGAACTCTCAAATCACCTATGTAGGCCACATATCAAATGCCTACCAACCTCGAAAAGAAAGCCTCAATTGCTAAACTAAGAACCAACTCACATAAATTACATGATATAAACTGGAAGATAAACCTCTCAAAGACACGCTGAGAAGAAAGAACAAGTAAGATTTGTAGACTAAATGAATTAAACACAATTTTATGTTAATGAACCTATAATAAAATGATATTTTCCACAATGACACATATTTGTAACTATTTAATCTAGTATATTTAATCATAAATGAAGACCATGAGTTGGTGCCATAAATTATTAAGTTTGAAGTATATATTGTAAGTATATAATGAAGTATAGAATCAACTATAATAAGTGTGGGCTTATTTGCACTCTCAATCACCTGCTTGAAGAAGATGAATTTTACATCAAAATTTGTATTATATAGAGATTTGTGCAATGAAGGACACTACCACTACAATTTAGAATTCTTAAATTTCCTATGGATTTCAATTCATTGTTGTTAGAGTCTTTTTTGAAGTTTTGAAGTATATGTTTACTCTGTTTTGGTAGAGAACAATCTACTATAGAGGTTTCTATAACTTGACAATACCAAAGATCCTTCTTCTACAAGAAGCATGCAAATAAAAGTTTTGGGACCACTTCACAATTTTAAATATATAACGGCCTCAACAAATTTTACCTCAAAACCCAGATAAAATTCTAGAATCTAGTTACAGTTATACCCAAAACATCTAGAATGCACCCTCCATCCCATGGAAGAGATAGAACACAATATAAAATTAGGCAATACTTTAAGATCATTATACAATGCCAAGGACACATACACAAATATATTCTTCTTCCAAAACATAAAAAAGGTTAGCCTAGACATATTCAAGTATGGATCCAACTGGATTCCAAACTTCCATGCTGTGATATATCCAAATTAACAACAATCAAGGTCCTGAAGCTCTAATAGGCATTCATAAACTTCTGTCAAATTCGAGTGGGTCATTTTCTCTTGTTGTCTTCGGCATATCAAGTTTCAAAATCAGCATGATTTAAGCAAGATTCCTGAAAAGTAACAATTTTCTATGGATTGAAGTCGATTGTTGCTTTGGTTACATAGCATGCAGATTACAATCCAACACTCAAATATAAGTCTATAATAGTCCAAAATATTTATAGTAAGGACAATGCAGTTTCTCAAACATGTTCACTTCAGAAAATTTATGTGATTTTCTTGTTGATTACAAAGCATCAACTACATTGTTGACTTGTATCTTCTTTTTTCTCACAACGGTACACCAACTAATATATCTACAGAAATTAAAAGAGATTCGATGAGATACAATAAACTACTATAAAGAATTCATTGGCAAACATGACCTTGTGTACGAATCCATAAATGGCTGCAAAGACATATTTGAATGGAATCAATTTGATCTTGCAGTCGATCAAAAACTAGAGTAGCAATGCAATTGTGGTTCAGCAATACGAAGGGGTTTTAAGTTGTCCATAGAGAAAATATAAATTATAATTTTATACTTACAAGATATCTATGGTAGCATGACTTTCTATTTAAAAAATAAAGCTTAATTGTAACCCTTGGGGCCACTAGAATGTAACATGAAAAAATAAGTGTTAAGGTAGACAAATTACTTCCAAGATAGATAAATACTAATGGATACTCTTAGAAGAATCACAGTCAACCAAGTAGGAAAATGTGATGTACAACTTGGAGAATGTGGTTCACGAGAAAATTGTAAAAGCATTTGCTCAGAGTCTCAGAGAATTGAAGATATTGATGGAATTTAAATCTATAATGCAGCTAACCCCTGTTAAGCATGATGGAAGAAGCTTGTCGAGATTGTTCGAGAAAGGCACTGGTCAAAAACCAAAAAACATGTCTTTCCACAATACTTGGGAACTAGTTGAAAGATTAATTGGTTTGTGCCCCCATCAACTTTTGAAGCAAAATATAAGAGAAGGATGTTATCACTTTAATTTTTCTATAGAAAATTGAAGAAAATTATATCACTAGTCTTCTATGGGAAGGTGGGTAATCTTTGAAAGAGGGCTAGATCTTAAATATTTGATAAAAATCCTTCTGCTTAACTATTAAAATATTCTCAAATAAATGGTTGGCCTTGGCTTTAAATGAAGTCATAGTGTTGATTTGGGCTTTAATATTGGGTCCTCTAGTCAAACAAAAAGGTGTGGAAACATGGCTATTAAACAATAACATCATTAGCAACCAATATAGGAGAAAGAACAATGTTACTACAAAAAACTAGCAACATAGTAAAAAAATTAGCTCACCCAACTTTGGCTTGCTTGATGGCAACCAAATTTGAGAAGAATTGATTTGAAATGTCCCCTTTTTGAACTAGCAACATAGCAGTAGCATCCACTTAGTGGATTAGCAGTGTAGGAATAGTTAGGGTAGGTAAAATCATGCCATAAGGTGGATGAGCTAGTTATGACTAGTTAAATTTAAGGAAATAAAGTTGTTGAGTCAGTCCAAGTCAATTAAACAAGGATGGACTTTTCAATTAATTATCATTCATTGAAGAAAGAATGGCATGTCCCCTTTTTTGGATTAAAATAATTAATAATACTTCTTAACTTGGGCCAGGTTATTTTTATTTTTGGGGCAACTTCAATAATATCATTTTAATAATTAAAAAATTGTTTTTTTTATAAACTTAAATATAAAAGCTATTGTTTTTTATAAAGGAAAAAATAGGTTTTACAGGGACCCGAAACCACAAAGTTTACAAAGAGGAAAAAGATAAAGCATTAAAGTTCATAGAAACAAAAAGGCTACAAAGAGAAAAGAGCCACAACAAAGAAGCAGCCCCCAAACAAAGACCAACAAAGGCCACCAAAAAACCTGCCAAAAGACTAGACAAAAAACCAGCAACAATTAGTCTAAGGACTTTGACACCTCTTCTATCTCAACTTCCAGTTTTTGCATCTCCTGAACAACCCTCTTTAAAGTTTAAACAATTTGTGGTGTGGGTGGCGCTTTCCTCTTTAGGTTGGCTCTACTTCTCTTCGATATCCCCATTTCCTCTTCCTTGTTTTTGTCCTTATCTTCTTCCAAGTCAAGGACCAGTGAACCCTATTGTGACTTTTCCAGTTTCTCTATCATTGCATTAATGATAATGGTGTTGTGCCTTGCCATTCTGTGGTTTTGTTCCATAGTCATTTTCATAATTTTTTTAATTTTTTTCAATTTCAGCTTCTAGTACCTTGTCCCTACCCTCATTTTCCTCAAACTCCATCCTAGTGATGTTCTCATTTTGCATGCCATCCGCAGTACTCAAAGAGGACATTTTTAATTCCAATTCTTCCATTTTACTATGGAGGGCCATATTTTTTATATTTAGGTTTTTAATCTCGTTAAAAGCCCATCTCATTATCATGAAATAGTCGACCACACCATTCCTAGCAATGGCCATTATGTCAACAAACGACTCTTGATCTTGATATAAAAACTATTGTTTGTACTTGGAAGGAAAATGAAATAAATGGAGGGCTCGAAAAAGACAACTATAAAGGATCACTTTTCCTCATTTTGTCATCAATTCAAGTTATCATTTTTTCATCCAATTTTCAGATTTGAGCAATTTGCTCAATCCAAGGATGAAAACCTTTGGTTTGATTGAGATCTAGATGATGAAATCCCTCTTCGATTCCACATTTGGAATCAAAAACAAAAAAACCTTGTTTTCCATTTTGAGTGATTCCATCTAGGGATCACAATTGTGCTAATTTGTGAAGATTTGAAGACATTTTTTCAGTTTGCTATAGTGACGCTACAGTGTTATTGCTGATTTTTTAAGATTTCAAGCAAGATCCCAAGTCCAACAATAGGTGATTTGAATTTGTAGCACCAAAGCATATTTAAAGGTTAATATATTGAGTTTCAGGTTTTTGGTGGATTTTGGACAACACTTGGTGTTGGATCTAAGTTACACTAGTTGACTGCCACATTGAGGGAGGAGTAAAATTCAGATATTTAAGGCACCTTGCCAGTCAAACCAACAGCTGGACTCATCATTTCAGTCGTCACCCAGCATGCAAATGGAGGCTAGAATCTCTTTCTAAATTGTTGCCAATGTGCCCAAGACAATAGTAATTTTTAGCAGCATATTTGACAAAAGTCTTCAAGGGTTTCAAGTCAGATCTAGATTTTCCATACTAGTCATACATCTCCAGCAAACCAACCCTTCCCTACCAAGCCATACAATTGTACTAGTTGTTTTGGTTGATTTCAACGAAGAAATAAGGATTGCTTGCATTTTTGAAATTTCTGGAGCAACATGTCAAACCTTAGATCAGGCCATATAGCTAGCATATACAAGCATTCCCTGCGAAGCCATACAATTGTACCAGGTTGCACAGCATACTAGTGAATGCAAAAAGTATTGTAAAATTCTAATCAGCATTTGGAATAAATAAAATATTTTCTTTGAGGGTTTCATTAAATTTTCTGGCATCCTAGGGTTTCAAATCCCAGCAGTTAAACAATATGATTGACATTAAAATCTCTCTAGTACTCCATTACTGATGAGGTCTGTGACGTCATCCAAACACAAATTGCAGGTGTAAATGAATGAACTGAAAAATCTGCTATACAATATATACGAAGCATGTCAATTGATGAAAATCCAAATTCTATATCTCCCATGCAAAGATTGTAATGTTTTTTTTTTTTTCTGCAGGTATAATAACAAATTTGACTATACACATTTTCAGAAAAATGGTAATCTTTGATTGTAAATGCATGTAACTGAATCACAGTCCCATGGTACAGACTCGGGTTAGACTAGGCTAGTCCATTTACTTGAACATGCATAGAATAATAATTTTTTAAATAAAAAGGAGGATTTCACTAAAAAAGGAAATAACTTCAAAGTTTTAAGCTATGAATCACAAAACACAAAGATCAATTTAAGTTGCAAGTAAACAATTAAAGAACAAATTAAGCAGCAAGTAAACAGTTGAACATCAAATACTCAAAAACTAAGCTGTAAACTTGCAATTTTATAATTGCAAAATGTTTGATTTTTTTCCCAAGATCATATAATATTATAGCAGCACACAATAATCATAGAAATAATGGGGTAATAGCAGTGCCATGTATATATGAAAACATCATAGAATTACAAGAGGTGGCAGCACTCATAGAGATGAATTATAAATATGAAAACTCGTACTACACCAATTGAAGTATTCAAATCACAGCACAGCGTAATTATGACAGCTGTAAGAATGAATGAGAGTAGATGGAAAGATTTTTTAGAACAAGAAGATTAAAACCTCTTCAAAATTATACTAACTCAGACCCCAAGACTAATTCTATGATAGTAACTTAATTATTTGATGTAATATTTTTCCTTATTAATTCTTTAAGATAATAATAAAACTCAACAATAACTTAGCAAAGAATTGACTGTTATTGTTTTCCCATCGAGCCTAATCTAAACTTGGGAGTGCTATACTAGAACAATTGGGAAGGGAACCAGAATTGGACACCAACATAAACATAGCCAGCAACAAGTAATATCACTGAAACTATACGGAATTCAATTTCATTTTATAAACAAATCTTGCAACACGGTAGTACAATTAATTCAATATCTGATTTTTACAAAAGAAAACTAATACCTGTGTATTTTTAACACCTCCTAAATTAGAAAAATTAGCAGCAACATAGACATGACCGTTGTAATATACTCATAATAAGAACAATATGAAATCTAGGGGAAATTTAGTACCAATATTCTTTTCAACATCGCTAAACACCTGATTTTTTTAGATGTGATTAAAAACACATGGAATCCTTCAAAAAAAAAAAAAAAACACCAATCATGTAGTGCTCAACTTCAAAAGGACCATAAAACTATAGAGATGGCCTCTGCAAGATACCCCATAACAAGATCTGAAGTTTACATTTTTTAAAAAAGTACTACCAGTTTTTTAAAGACCTTGTCAATAGCTTGATCTTTTAGATAGGATTCAAAGCTCTAAACAAGGCATATCCATTTTTCGGAATTGAATGATACATTCCACCCATCAACTACTACATAATTTTAGAAAAATCCAATATTGTACACCTCCCTAAACAGTTGACCTTCTATATATGATAAATAGCACAAATAACAGAATACCAAACTTTTAGATTTGTATGAGAGACTTCTATTGAATTTTTGTTTTTATCAAACTGAGTTTTATATGTTACTATCACATCACCTTTAAACACTTCATCAATTTTATGACCATTAAGTCCTTCAATTGAAACTGTTTTTGTATGTTCCTTTTTAGGCCTGAAATACAATATAAAGTATTGTTTATACGACTTATATTGTAAATGTTTTTTAAAAACTGTTCATTAATAATCTTTGTGATTTTTTGAAAAATATTGATATAAAGAGATACTTACATTTTGACTTGTTGTTCCTGTGCGTTATTTTTGTTTCTCTATTCTTTTCGAACTCTTAATTTGAAATGGTATTGAACAATAGAAACCTGTTACAGGAAATAGATTGGTTAGATAATCATAAACATTAAAATGTTTAAAAAATAAAAAGACAAAATGTAAGCATAATGTATGTTCTTACCGTGTTTTTTATTTCACCTTTTAAAGGTCCTATAGTATGAGTAAAGTTAAATTTAAATTAAAAGATATTTTAGTAGTTGTTATTTTTTTATTGAATTAAGAAATAAACAAATACTATCATGGTCCCTTCAATATGTATCTATTTTGAATATTTTGTAATATGTTTTGTTAATGTTTGATCAAGCATGGTCAATAATTGATCCCGGTACATTATTATTTATATCAAGTAAGAAATGTATATTTTTGTTATGAAGAAATGTTTGTAACTGTTTTGTTTTTGTATTGTCATTTTCCATATTGATATTAAAATCTCCAAGAATTAGTATATTATTATTCAATTTAATGTTGGCTAGTGATTGTTGTATAATTTCAATTATTGAATAGATTTTTGTTTTTGGTCGTGAATACAAGTTAATTATTGTGATTTCAAAGCTTCGAATAAGTAGGTTGGTTTGTAAAACTTTGATATTGTTTGAACTGTATTGATTTGAATAAGTGATTTGGATATGCTTTTTAACATAAGTCATCACTCCATGAAAATGATACATAGAAATAGAATTAAAATTTGTAAGTTTTTTGTGATAGTACAATTCAAATGTGTGTGTCTCTTGTAAGCATATTATGTCTGATTCTAAGAAGTCGTAATCATGAATAATGTCATCGATATGTGATTTTAGACTTCTTGTGTTCAAAGATAGAATTTTTAGTGCAATGTTGTCATTTATTTTTGGGTTATTGCATTCTTCTTTCCAAATTGTTGTGGTAGTTAATCAGCGCATTTCATTTATTATTTTGTCTTTCACTTTAATTTTTTGTTTTTTAAGTGGCCTTAATAAGTATAGTGATTGCATATCTCGAACATGTGAAAGTGTTGTATATACTAATCTGTGTGCGTTGATTCATGATGGGTCAAACGCGATTCCATCTAGTGTAAGACCTTGTGTTCTATGAATTGTTCATGCACATGGTAATTATATAGGAAATTGTTTACGGACTTTAATATGTGATGGATTTTTCATTAGCAAAATAGGTTTTTCTATTCGTAGTATTGGTACCCATTCTTTTGAAATTATGTTTGTATATAAGTGCCGCAATTTTTGACATTGTGATTGTCAAATATTTGAGTCATTGAATTTTATCCATAGTATGTCTTCTCGGTTTGTGATTGTGTATGCTTTGAAGATACCATCTACACCATTTACCAATCCATCTTTCATATTATAATTCCCTGCATATAACTCTACTAACATGTTCACTTTTAATATTATTTTTTTTGGTAGACTTTTCGTTGGATATGTTGTTGTATTTCCATGGTTTTCTTCCATTTCATCAATTGCTTTAATGATGATTGGTTCCCCAACTACAATTGATAACATATTATTATTATGTATTAGCTACAGACTTGTTAGTGTAGAAAAGAGATGGGAAGGTAGGGTCAATAGGAGCCAGGTGAAAGCAATTATTATTAAGGTATTGTATATCATCATTGGATTGTGAATTGGTTCATATTCTATTTAGTATGAAGATAATTTTTTCATTTTTTTGTTGCATTGTTGTTTTCAATTCATAACATTTGATAATTTTTTTCCAAAAAGTGTAAGGTTCTCTTTCTTTGTTGATAATAGGATGTTTGAAAATAAAGCTATCATGTATTGGTTGTGCCTGGTAAAAGTCTTCGCAGAGAACTATGTCAATGCCTCCAAAATATTTTGTAGGGGGCATGTTTGATTTCTCTCATTCTTTTGTCAATTAAATATAAAAATTGACTACCTATTAAAGAAGCTTCATCTATGAGGAGTACTTGGAACTATTCATAATGTTTTTGCAGTGAATCTATGGTTTGATTGCTAAGTGGGATGAAGAAAAACTTGTTAAAGGGCAATAGAAATGTAGAGTGTATAGTTGTTTCACTAGCATTGTATGTTGCTTTTCCTGTATAAGCCATAACAAGTCCTTTTTGCTTTAGCGGATTTGAACTAGCACTTGAGTTGTAGATGCATAGTAGCATCTAAAAAAATTGCTTTTGCGGTAAAATTTTTACCTGTTCTTGCACTGCCAGTTAAGAATAGGCACAATGGCTTTTCCTTTTTTTTTTTCATGGCAATTTCTTTTATAATTTGCTGTTGTTCTCTATTAAGTGTTTGTCGTAGTTTATAGTATTGAATGTTATCTAGAATATTTGGATTTTGTACAAAGGTACATATAATAATAGTTTTTCTCTACAATAGTTGTTACAATCAACATGCTTGTTATATTTGAAAAATATTATGATACTATTATGTTTACGTTTTACAATTTTTCCTTTATTGATTTTATATTCTAAAGCAAATTGAGTGAGACAAATTTGTTCCAAATACGTAGGCCATTCAATACAGTGATCTATGATTGATTTACACATTATTTGATTTGACTCATTAGGTTCAAATTTTAGTAATGAGTTAGGCCTAAGAATAAATGTATGTTCTTTTGCTGGAGATGTGTTTATCAAAATAGTTGTTTTAGAACTTGTATTTAAAGGTAGTGAGAGAATCATGTGTATTGCTAGATGTGTAGACATTTGTTGCAAGTTAAGTAGAGTATTCCAAGACTAAAAATCATTTGTATAGCATCTATTTTTGTTCTCATGGCCTTTTTGTATTGTTTTGAAAGTTGTGGTCATAGATTTGTCAATTTTTGTCATGTATGATGAACAATATGCTGTTGTAGCATAAGCATTGAGAAAAAATTGTGCATCATTGTTTGCTTGCCATAATTCTGGTATTTTCTTACCAAAACTATTATTCCAAGCATGTGATGGTTCTCTTTTTAAGAAGAATTGTTGGGTTTTTTAGTGTTGATTGTATTGTTTTTATGTAATCAACTTCTTGTATTTTTATCTCATTTAAGAAATCATCAAAATTGATAGAGTGGTCATAATTATTTTGTTCTAGAGCTATAAATATTTGAACTACATTATTTATAATAGTATGATCAGTTGATGTAATTGGTTCTAGTATTGTTGTCGTTCTCATAGGTGGAAATAGGAAGTTTTGTATCTGCAATGTGTTATTTTTTGCTTTTTGACAACTTTTTGTGTGGTAGTGTCAATGTAACTTACGAAATATTTCATTGAGAATGTTTGTATTGCATGTAATATATTTGTCCACAAATTCTTCAATATGTTGAGGATTCGATTTTCCATATATACGTGCTTCTTTAATCCATATTAAAGCATGATCGTGCTGATTTCCCCTATTTTCAAATTCTATAACAAAGAAAAAGTCATTTTGATATGTCCTAGAATTGTATTATCCTTGCATAGTAGTTTTTTGAGACAATTTATTCTATGTCTATAGTAACAAGTACAAGTGACAGGGTCATTTTGAACAAGTGAATCAATATCAATTTCATGTGCTTTTTCATAATTATTTTTATCAATTTGATTCTTATGTAGTTTAGTTAATGTTGATACTAATGGTGTCCATTAGTGTTCTGCACTTGAAAAAGTTAGGAAAATTTTTTGAGGACGTATTTGTCTTATCATTGCAAATATGTTTTTCTTGATTTGTTGTAGGTAATTTGGAGAGATACAGATATGTTTAAAATCCATTTATCCAATCTCTTATTTTAAAATTTTATCTAAATTTGGCTTGTCTTTAACATCTTTTGCAAGTAGTGTACGTCCTTTTAATTGACCTTTTCAAATTCTTATTGATATACTTGAAATTATTTTCTCTATAATGATGCAAACTATTTTACAAAACAAATTTGTTGTATGCCTAGCAAAATCACCAATTGAATGTAAGAATTCCCATTGTGCAATTTTTTGATACTTAAAACATTTTGGTTATGTCTATTAAAATAATATCTTTCTATTTATGTCGTAATGGTCACTTGTTGTTGCTTTTTCTAACTTAATGATTGTTTCTTTTAGAAACATCGTATCTTGTACTCTATATAAGGAACTCTCATTCCTCTTGATTAATATAGAACAGCATTGATTCTGTAACATGGTATCAGAGCCCAGGCGAATAATTTTTTTCAAAAAAATTATAATTTCTTTTTGAAATTATTCTATTTAAAATTTTTTTGAAATAATTTTGGATTTTAAAAAAAAATATTAAAAATCTTGTGGGATTTTTTTGTGCTTGAGGGTTTGATTTGTTGTTGCATTCGCGTGTGTGTCTATAATCCACGACTTCCAGAAAAGAGATTCCTCAGTTTGTGGTATGCGTGTTTTCTTCTGGTAAAGATCACGTGTTTGTTTAGGGTCATAGATTGTTTGTTACAGCTTGTGTTTTGTCACCTATGTATTTGACATGCGTGACTCATGTAACCCACGATAGGACTTTATCATTCCTATATCTCCTGTGAAGGGGATCTTTTTCTTCGTGTTTTTGGTGCGAATGTGTGTGAATAAAGACACGTTTTTGTTTCTATTTTTTTGGCAGGAATGTGAGTGAAGAAAGACGCTTATCTGGCCGCCATTTGTCATGAAAGCTTGACACGTATTCTACCTTCACTTGGTCATGATTTTTTGATGATTTTGGTTGCGATTTTTTGAAAAAACTCTCCTTTCTTGGTGGCGATTAGGGTTTCTTTTCATGCCTTTAAGTTTGTCATTTTCTAGAAATATTTTTTTGCAATCTTTTTTGGTCTTCAATGGCGGCCTAGGGTTCCACACCCTTTATTTTTGAAGCCGACAATCGATGTTCTAGGTTTTGAAATATTTTTTTGTCCCATAAAGAAAAAAAATTGTCTTCTAGGTTATAAACTTTCGAGAGGGTTTATAATTTTCTCGCAAAAAATTAAGAGTTTTTCTTCTGTATACCCTTGTCAGGGTTTCTATCATTTGGGAGGCCTCTTTGGTTTTTACCATTTAAATAAAAAAAATTGATGATTTGTAATCTTGGGTTTGGCAATTTTTTCCTCAAAAATTGTGGTTTGGTGCAGTCAATTTTTTGGTCGTAGCTAGGGCAAACATCTACACATCTAGCTTCTTGTAGTCTATTTTGGAGCATAATATGCATCTATAGAAGATTGGAGGGTTTGTTGATTTTTCCTCAAAATCATAGCAGCTATTCTCAGTATGTCTCTGGTTACAGGGAGGGATAGTTCTCAAACTTTAGGTTGGATGGTTGGTGTTGTTATTTCTAGAAGTTCTGCATTTTCTAGGAGGGTTGGTGGCAGACTCATCTCAAGTGGCAGAGTCAGTGGTAGGCTCTTCTCTTTTATTGTAGCAATATTCTGAGAAGGGGGTACCCTTCTTTGTTCTCTCTGAGTAGTTAGAATGATGACTATTAAGGGAGGGTATTAGAATAATATCTTTCTATTTATGTTGTAATGGTCATCTCGTTGGTGCTTTTTCTAACTTAATGATTGTTTCTTTTAGAAACATCGTATCTTGTACTCTGTATAAGGAACTCTCGTTCCTCTTGATTAATATAGAACAAAATCAATTGTGTAACAATGTCTTCATCTTGTGGATTACCAAAAAAAAGTATTGGAAAGTTTATTTCTTCAGCATATCTATCCCTAAAAATTCCTAGAGATTAGTTTCCTTCACCTAGTGCAATTTCAATTATTTTATCATGCAAGTCATAAATAGACCGAGATTCTGTAAATTCATGTATTAGGATATCATTATGTGTTTCTATTAAATCACCATTTTCAATTTGTAGACTGTTTGAATCTAAATCACTAAACATTTGTTCTTTTTCAAGAGAATTATCATTCGTTTTTGCATATTTTTTCTTCCAACTATTGTCTATAGAAACTTTTTCTATTCTATATAATTATCTTTGACATAGGAGTTTTAATGCTTTCATTACTAATTTAGGATGAACAATACCAACTTAATATGGATTCTTGTATTGAAGTCTCCCTTTTAATGCAACTACAATTGTTATTGTTTCATCAATTGATCATGGAAGCATTGTTTGTATAATATTCATATTTGTTGGGACATTGATAATAGATCCAACTAATCCCATTTGAGATCTTTTGTGTCCCCATTGCCTAATTTGCGCAAAAGCGATTCTTGGTGATATAAGTTTTTCCTCAAGTTTTGATATAGATTTCAAAATATCATGTGTTTTGTTTCATCTTATTAACTATGGTGTAGCAAACAATGGTAATTTACCATCACGTAGCATGTTTTTGCAATGCTTACATACATTTTCAAAAGCATTTATTGTGTTATTTTTTGACAAACTTTTATAAGTTTTTTGCTCAATTTCATGAAGCTAAAATGTGTAAATTGGATCTATTCACAAATATAACATTCATACTGAGGAGTGTCCTCAATTGCTTTGAAATATATTTCTGTTGGATTTTTTTTTTTTCTATGTTCTTTTTCTTACAATAATTTTGCTTATTTGGTTTGTAAGTACGTATTGTTCTTTTCAATTCAGTAAGCGATGTTTTCTTCTCAATAGTAATTGGTTGGTTTAGTTTACTATAATTTGGTTCTAAAACAATTTCTCTTTTTCTTTTTCGTTTTTGAATTTGATTTGATTTTATTATGGTATTCTATTGTTGTTCACTTGGTTTATAATTACGCACTTGTCTCTTCAATTTTGTAAGTGATTGTTTTCCTTTGAACAATTTTTTGTTCATGTACTTTATTGTTAATGGGTTTTTAAGATATATTCTAGTTTTTCTCCCCTAATTGTTTTCTTTTGTGTTTTATAGTTGAATATGTAGAAGTTGTACTATTTTTTTGAAATTGTTGAATTAAATTATTTGTTATTACTGGCTCATAGTGTCTATGTTGACTACTTATTTTAAAAGAGATTATGTTATATGTATTGTTTGTGCTTATGTTGCTATTAAAAAAAAAATCAATTTGTTTGGTAGTTGACGACCATAAGCAAATACTTATGTTCAATATTGTTGCTAACCATTGCAAACAGAATGATCCTCCTTCAACTTTTCCTTCCACATATGGCTTTGCCATTTGGATAATATACTCTTTGAAGTTCATAAGGCGGGACATAGTTTATAACATATTTTCTTCCATTACATGTTTTATATAGTTGGGAACATTTGTACTACTACCTCTTGTTGAATTACAAAAAGTTTGTGCAATGTACAATCTTAATGATTGAGTATTGAATTCCCCATTCATCAAATAAGATATTGCATTAAATAGGCTTTCACCATAATTCCTTGTCATTATAGTTACCTTTTTCACTCCATTTAGTTCCATTTCAGGTGCAATATATTGCCAATTGGTTTCTAATGTTTGACAATAATTGGAAAGATAATTTGATACTATAGGTCTATAAATTGTTAAGCTTTTTTTGCAAAGTAATGGCTCGTAATGACCAAAATTTGAATTTTCATCATGAAATAAAATAGAATACAGAGTTTTTTGAATATTGTTATTGAAATGTAAATACTTTTTCTTTGTAGTTGTTGACCATATCGCAATTGGTATGTTTAACCATTTTGATACCCATCGTATGCAAAATGTGTCACCCCAAAGTCCTCTATTTTGTTCTGGTATACTATTGGCCGCAGTTAATCGCATTTTAGATAAATAAGTTTTTACATCATATAGATTATGCATTTCATGCAGCATTTCTGGATGTAATTCATTTTGAAGTGCTTCTAATGCATCAGGATGCTTTTTTTATTGTAATAACAAAAAGTAATCAACTAATTCATTGCGTAATTCGTTTGAAGTATAACAAAAATTAAGCAATACTTGAAGAGTATCAAACAAACAATCCCCTATAGTATAAGAAAATGAATTTAGCTGAAACAAGTTGTTTTTGAAAGCAATATCAATGTTGGGTACATTTTCTTGTTCATATTTGTTATAAGTATCAACGTCAACAATGTCGACCATTATTGAATGTATAACGAGTAGATATTTTAATCTAAGTTGAAAGATATTTATGATATTTAATTAAGAAATGTGTACAAAAAATACAAAAAAGTTAAATAGATTTTGGCTGACCTGGAAGTATATTTGTTGTTTGTAATAGGCAGTTTAGAAGTCAATCTCGTACTCACTTTCTCTGAAAATATATTCATCAATTACCAAATGATTATACTATAATATGTACAATGGTCTAGTAATAATAAGAATAATTAAAACCCTTTTTTACTATTTTTTAAATCTAGTAATAATAAAAAAAATTAAAACCCTTGTTCAGCGGACCTGTAAGTTTAGTTGTTGCTTGTAATAGGCACTTCACAAGTCAATCTTGTAATCACTTCTCTGAAAAAAAAAAGAAATTCAACAATTACCAAATGAATATACTGTAATATGTACAATAGTCTTAGTAATACTAAGAGAAATTAAAATTCTTTTATATATGTTAGAAGGACCCTTGTATGAATCTGAGACTAAGCTACAAATGACAAAAAGAAGTTTCTATTTAGAATTGTTATAAATGGTATAGTTGTGACATTCAATTCAGTAAAAAATAAATGGTATAAATTGTAATAACTAAGAAAGGCAGACCACACACAGTCCATAGTCCAACACAGTTGTCCAACATTTCATATTAAAATAATTTGGAACCTACTCACAAGACCTATGGGCATCGCCCTTAAGACATACATGTGAACATGGGTGTTGTTGACTAGTCCCACGATAGGGAGTAGCTTGACCTCTTCCTTGTTTATAGTTTTATTCTATATATACTTACCTGCATTTCTTAAGATTAAAAAACTTGATCAGACCCAGGAATAAGGATATAGGGCTAACCTTGTTTTTATGTCCATGTCGGACATGTTATCCAAAACAAAGCCCTGAACAAATTGGCAAACCAATGGTTCACCTGATTGCTCTGAATGTTAGGCTATTTTTTACAAACCCACTTTGGGCCAACTTAAGTGCAAGCGGGTTGTCCTTTGGAGATCCACCGTAGATAGTCTAGCTACTCATAGAGAACTTTCTTCTCTCCAGATTCTCAACAAAGCTCTTCATTCATTATTAAAACTAAGATTAATTTGTAAATAGAGCATTGTGGTGAAAATGAATTTGATCACACTAATGAAGAGTGTTGCATATCCTGCCGAAGCTTGAAGAGCACATGTATATTATAGTGATAATGAAATTAAAACAATGAGATCTAATCATACATGGTCTAAGGATAGGATTTTAGAAGACCAAGAAAATGTGAAGTAAGCTAGAAAATAAAAATCATCGAAGCATATACAAAGCAACACTTTCAATAACAGTGTTGAAACTGATGTACCAACACTTCAGTCACCTAGAGATGCAAGGGTATATGAATGAAGACGAGGAAATATATACTATTTAAATATAACAGGATAAAAGAGTAGGGCACCAGAAGACATGGGTAGAGGGAAAGGAATGGAGGCATGGTCCTCATCCTTATATTGGAGTCCCATAGCGACTATTAGTTCAGGTATTAAAAACTCACAAAATTCAGAGACGCAAAATAATGGGCATTGGATACAAGAAGATTATATATATATATATAATCAATTTTAAAATTACTTTTAAAATCAAGTTTGCCTAGATTCCTTCAAGACAACCCCACAATGTTTTGGCTACACCCTGGCCGAATTCCCTCATGTATCAGTTCTTGATCTAGACCAGGTATAAACTAAACCGAGATCCAACCATATACCCTAATGAAACGGCAAGATTGAGGATGACCATAGCACTAAATCAAAAAGGATTTATTTTTCAAAAACACCAAAAGGAAACCCTAACATGCATACATATATTATATCCATTTTATCTAAAAGATGTTAGAGGATATCAATTTTAAAATACCTATGCAACTTATGTCAAAGATCCAATATTGGCACTTTGTGATTAACATCTCTCGATGTCATTTAGATAGATGACACAATTGAACATAATGAATGTTTGGCATGTAAAAGATGGTCAAATTTATATTTGAGACTTTTTGTTATCTACTCACTCCATTACAGTTCACCCTTTGCTATCATTGCCTATAAGTTAATCATTCATGTAGATCTTGCTAACATTCATTGATCAGCCTTAGGGAATGCTGCAAACATCGCATACTTCTTACGGTGTTCTTCACCAAAGGGGCCAACTGTAGAATGACCAAGAACTGCCATAAAAAATAAGAACTAAGAAGTACATGGTTGGTTTGTCCCTAGAATGGGTAATTTCGCTAGAGACTATTTACAGGAAGTATTTTCCATAGAATCATAGATGTCTCATAAAAATTTAAAGGTGTTAAGTCACAGTTTTCTGTTCAGTACCATATTTGCATACAAAAATTGTGTCAGTGATAATAACCATTCTTTATCTAATAACCAGCTATATATGAAGATCTGAAACGTGTATCTAGAATCTTGGCAAAAAAAATTCATTACATCATTAAGAGTGAGTCCACTGATATTAAGATCACCAATGAACTTTTAAATAGCTAACTGTGATCTGATAAAGCTACCAGATCTAGCTATCGTGTCTCACAACATGGATCAAAAACAAAAACATGAACTTCATGGCCATAAGAGGGGTTCTCATGGAGATATGAACTACACATGAAATATGGGTCGATGAAGATTGACTCAAAATTAGAGGTTAAATCACAATAAATCATCACATAATTTGATGCGCCATGAAAACACCACATATATGAAAACAAAGATACATAATGGAAATAAACGTAACTTTAAAGGTTACAGTTCTCAGTGACTGCAAAATTTTAATACACAACACATATCAAAAAACTTAAGTGTTCATCAGAAACAAAAAATGATGAACCAATATTAGTAGCATTTAGCGGATCTTTAAATTGTAAATAATCAATCAAATATTTTCTGTTCTCACATCAATTTCCTCCAGCTTCATATTTCTCAAATTCTCTAAACATTTAGTAGATCTTTAAATCTTCAAATAATCAATCAAGTATTTTCTGTGCTCCCAACAATTTCCTCCAGCTTCATAGTTCTCAAATTCTCTAAAATTGTAAAGAACTCCTCCTTACATCCAACGGACTACAACTCAGATTTCCAAAGCCACAAATAAATAGGTTCTGATAATTCTACAATTTTCTCAAGCAGAATTAATCTAATAAAAATTGTATCTGAATCACATAATTTCTAAATAATCACATGAATCAATGTGTTTGTCTGTCATTATGTTCAAGCTATGTTCAAGCTACTACCACGCATGCTCTTAAGATTATAGAAGAACCCATATCCTTAAAATCCTATTATTATCAGGTAAATTTTAAACAAATGAATTGGCAGCTCTTTTTGTCTGTCCAGCAAGTTACGTTGCCTCAGTTTCAAAATCCTGCCATGCATTCTCCCGAAATTAAGCCAGTTCCCTCCCTTCTATTAAATAAGTCGCGTCCGTACGAGAACCAAAAAGAATGGATGCAGGCTCTCAACTCAAGAGTGACCCCTAAGTCGAAAGCTGTTCAATGCTTGATACTACAATATCCCTATTGCCGTGATTACGGGACTAATTTTACTATTCAACTAACTGAATAAAAATTAATAAAATAAAAGGTGGAAATTGCCCCTGCGGCCACATAAATCCTAACAAAATGGCAAGATACGGTGCTCCTCATTCCAATAACTGAAAAACCATGGTAGAATCAAATACGGAAAATATTTTCAAAAACTACCTGCCAAATACTCCTCCTTTCCTTTTCGTGACTTGTGCTTCCCGTTAAAAATGTACAAGCTTTACATAATATCAGTTTCTAAGCGCAATATTACTAGGTCAATTCCAACTGTAATGATTCAATCAAAAACCCTTGCTAGACCTGTAATAAAATTCATAAACCCTAAAACAAACCCTCGAATGAAATTTCAGATATTATTTTAGAGAAAAAGGTAAAAAGAAAACAATATCTACGGCACAATAAAATGCAGGCACTGTTGCAGACGCAAAATAATAATAAAATGAAAGAGAAATCTTACGGAATGTAATATTGAGAAGTAGCAGAGAATAACTGTCTTTAATATCCAGAGGGCCTGCTCTGCCAAATTGAGACATTCTGATAGGAGCGAATAGAAATTAGGGTTTCAGGCGTTAGAGCCTTTTCTTTTGTAGTGCTCGCCGCGAACATCCAGAAGAGAAGATTCATGGCAAATTATGGAGCAGGAGAATTTCCGCCGTTTTACATTCCTCACCAGCATTATAAGAACTTGGCCTTCACTGCAAATGGGATGATTCTCAATTTTTTTTGTACTCGTGTAAACAGAGTTGCTTTGAATGGTACAAAATTTTCCTCTTCCTAAAATAAGTTTTCAAAGCATTATGACTTGCAATAAGACACTCGTACTTGCAATAGAGGATTGATGTATTTGTAAAACTTTCAAAAGCCTTAAGCTTTACCTTGTACTCATGATCAAAAGTATTTTGGGCTTCCAATACGACTTGTCAAATCTAAATGACCTCCTAAATCTCCCACAATAATGACAGAGTAAAAACCCTAACTGTTTGTCAAGCACAGTTTGGAGGATTTGGAGACCGTCAGTGATATAGCCTGGTCTCAAAACATTATTAGATGGCGTCAGCAGATGTAGAGAATTTACTTCAAGGTTGGTGGTATGGAAATAATCCCGGAGAGTGAAAACACATAAACACATAATATATTTGCTTCTGATTCCCAGAGGGAGCCAAGAAGCTATTATTGTGATTATGAGAAGGCTGATGTTGGATGGATTCAGTACTGTAGATTGACAACGATAGTGCTTATGAAACATGTCTAACATGAAGTGATAAACTGCCCTGTTTTGATAATGCTAGTGTTGAAATCCACCTGACAAAATTAACATTGTCTTCCTCATAATAAACAAGTACCAAATCACCCCTGGGTAAGAGCAATTGACTTGCATGGTGGAGTTTAGAAGCTTGCAAGTGTTTTTCTTGTGATAGTTTATTGTGCCTCCTCCATTATGAAGTGTACATCTCAATAAGAGAATTTGATTTCAAAATTTAAAGTTAGGAATACAGAAGATAGGGGCACATTTGTCTAAAAGAAACATTCAAAATCAGAGAATTCGCTAAAGTCTAGTTGTGAGGTCAGAGGTGCATGCCTAAAAGTGGTGAATTTTAAAGTGCAGGGTTCTTTGTCTTGGGGCACACCTAATAGAGAAGTTTCCAAAGTTGCATTCTAAGGTGCACACTCTTGATGTGAGCAAATTCAATTCTTTGTAGAGGGGCATGCTTGAAAGAGGTGATGTTCTAAGTTTGAATTCATGCTCATAGGTGCACACCCAGTGATGAGGAGCAGACTTGCAGTAAAGGAAAAGTGAATTAAAATTTCAAAGATCAAAACAACATGATCAGGGGTGCATCTGATCAAAGGGGATTTCAAATTTCAAAATTTGTTACAATTTATTCTTGGGGTGCATGTCTGGTGATGAGGTGTGCACTTGATAGTGTGGATTTTGAGGTGTGCTAAAAAGCTGTGTTCCAAAGAGTCTCGAGACAGGGGACAGTGTAATGTCCCTGAAGTAGAATTTTTAGAAATGTATGGTTTTTTTGTATTTTTTTGATATTTTGGAACAAAGTAAGGAGCAAATACTTTGAAAGACCTCGACAACTTCTGAAACACCCTCCTTGATTTATTCCATTACATCAAACAAGGCTAAATTTATAAACCCTAGGTTTTGTAGCATAAGTCTATAAACTGCAATGAATCAGCAATATGTCAATTTAAACAGCAACCTATATGCTGTGATGGCAGCCTTTAATAGTGTTGTACTGGAGAGTATAGCACAAATCTGATATAACAAATAGGTTTGCGATCAGATCAGGAAGTATATTAAAACCCCAAACTGCTGTGATCAGTCAACAATATTTCCCCTAACTGATTGCACTCAACAGGTGGCTCCTTGGTATTTATTTATTTTAATCTCTCAGTTGCTCAAACAGTCGAAGAAGCAATCAAACAAGCAGCAGCTTAACATTTCTCAGTTGGTCAAACCCTTCCAATCCCTTTTGATTGATTGTTAAGAACACTGCTAACATTAGGCTTGAAGTCTTCTCGAATGTGTAGTGGCTATTAAGAGATTCACAACATTAAGTGAGAAATTTGTATATCAAGTTATTCATGTTTTGTGTTTTGTATTATGTTGAATGGTTGTTTCTTGTCATTATGTAACAATTGGGTAGAAGCGAGGTAGAAGCAGTTTTAAAAAACTAGGGTGAAAGTTATGCAATAACTATATTTACTTGTAGGTGAATATGCTAAATAAAAATCTGGTTTTTGCATAAATTCATTTCATTTTATTTTATAGATTTGAGATGGCCTCCTTCATGGTGTATGACATGATTCTTTTGTCCAGAAGAAACATGAAAATATATTGCTGCAGGAGTTCACAATATTTATTCAATTAAACTATTCTTTAGATTTTATAGAATGGTAAAGAGAACACAAATAATGATATCATAAACGACTTTTTTCCCATTGGGGTTGAGTAGAGCTGAAACTTGATCAGACCCTGGAATAAGGCTTATAGGGCTAACCTTGTTTTTATGTCCATGTCGAACATGTTATCCAAAACAAAGCCCTGAACAAATTCGCAAACCAATGGTTCACCAAATTGCTCTGAATGTTAGGGTTTTTTTTTCAAACCCACTTTGGGCCAGCTTAAGCGCAAGCGGGTTGTCCTTTGGAGATCCACCGTAGATAGTCTAGCCACTCATAAAGAACTTTCTTCTCTCCAGATTCTCAACAAAGCTCTTCATTCATTATTAAAACTAAGATTAATTTGTAAACAGAGCATTGTGGTGAAAATGAATCTGATCACACTAATGAAGAGTGTTGCATATCCTGCCGAAGCTGTAACAGCACATGTATATTATAGTGATAATGAAATTAAAAGAATGAGATCTAATCATACATGGTCTAAGGACAGGATTTTAGAAGACCAAGCAAATGTGAAGTAAGCTAGAAAATAAAAATCATCAAAGCATATACAAACCAACACTTTCAATAACAGCGTCGAAATTGACGTACCAGCACTTCAGTCACCTGGAGATGCAAGGGTATATGGATGAAGACAAGGAAAGATATACTATTTCAATATAACAGGATAAAAGAGTAGGGCACCATAAGACATGGGTAGAGGGAAAGGGATGGAGGCACGGTCCTCGACCTTATATTGGAGTCCCATAGTGACTATTAGTTCAGGTATTAAAAACCCACAAAATTCAGAGACGCAAAAGGCATTTAAATTCAAAAAACTTACCAGGAAACAAATTGGACACTCATCAAGTTCACCGATGTGCTCTTCACCTCCAGGATAACAAGAAGCGAAAGTTAAAGACCTAAATCTAATTTCCTTCTGAATGGACTATGAAACAGATTCAAACACAATAAAAATGTAGATTTATAGTTTTAAGCAAGAGAGTGTGTGAGATTGTTAGAAAATGTATCAGGAGGCGAGATAGTGGAGTTTATAGTGGAGAAAACAATGACAAGTAATTTAACTCAAGATTCTGCACAAATTTGAGACAATCTCAATATACTTCACTTGTTGTTAAACAAAAGCTTTTCAAGAGCAATGGGCATGACAGGATTTTTTCGAATGAAACTATCCCTATCTCCTTTGGTTGCTGCAAAACGAAAGCTTTAATAGAGCAATTGCAGTGATGTTAATTTCAATTTTTTTTAGTTTTTTTTGCATATAGATAAGTATCAGGCATGCTAACTGCAAGGATAAGGCCTGTGAACTCTAGTTTTTCAGCTTGCAAAGCCTGTAAACTCCAGTTTTCAGGTGTCATTTTCCTGGTGTTAAAAATAAAGGGCAGGAATTTTCCCAAACGTTCTAACTACTCCATCATTAAGAAAACACTTTAAAAACTCGATAAAAGCAGGGTTATGCTTAACATGCCCAAAATCCATAACACTAAAAGAAGTTTTTGTAATCACAACACGATGAAAAATGTTTCAAAATTTATAAAATTAAAAATTTACATGTTGACTTTAGAAAAAGAAAAATATCATAAGTACTAATTAGCATAAAGTACTAATAAATATGTAAGTAGGTATTGAGATGAATTTTCTATTTCAATATCTAAAGTACTAATAAATACATAAGTAGGTATTGAGATGAATTTTATATTTCAATATTTAAAAAAATTAAATGTAAGTTTTATTAAGATGATTAAAATTAAATTTTAGTTTTGTAATTATAATATAATTAAATGTAAGTTTCGATAATAAATTGTCTTATATGAACATGACTCACTAAGATTAATGAATTGTCTTATACATAATCTCTTATTAATGAATAAATTGTATGTCTATATTATAGTTTATTTGATAAAATTTAGATATATTTTTAAAATTTTAATATATAAATAAGATATTTACATAATCATTAACACATTAGTATTAATTATTATAATGTAAATTATAAATAATTATTCTAACTTAATGGAACAAAAGGTAGTTATATGCATTTATTAATAGTGATATTGATAATAGTGATATTGTTATAATTATAATTATTTGAGATTCTTTATTTTTTTAAATTTCCTTGCAATGTAATATTTTATGGTAATTTTTACATCAAAGTGATTTAGATTTGTAACATTTAATTGAATTTTAGAAAAGAACAAATTCAAACAATCTATTGTGGAGTAAAAATCAACACAATAGATATATAAAGATGTTACATTAGCATTGAGAGATGTAAACAGTTACATGTAACATATAGTGACATGATTCATGAATTAGGTCTATTAGAACCACCACTGTAGGGCTCACTATAATTAGATAGGAGACACATACTATAGACATGTAAAAATGACCTAACACTTATCGCACATCCTAAATGACATTTTCTCATCATCGACATCATTATCATCTAATATCCCTGCATTTCACATCAATTACATCAAAAACCCTAATTTCCTCTATTAATTGAATAATATTACATTATTTAATTAATTCACTTTTTCATCATTTTTGACTAATTAAATAAATTTCATTTATTAAATAAAGTCTTAATGTAACTTTATTCTTCCCGATTAATTAAATAACACCAATTATTTAATTATGTCGCTAATTTACCATATTCCCCTAGTCAATTAAATTATTAATACTTAATAGTTTAATTAAATCACTTTCCCCTAAACTTGAATAATTAAATAAATTATTCAAACATCATCTAAAAAGGTCAAAACAAACAAATGCAACGTTGTTTGTAAAAGTCAAACATGATTTGCACGTTCAACTCAAAAAGCTTAATTAATTAATTACCCTCACCCTATTTTATGATTGAGCAAATTATGGTCCTGTAATAGCTCACTCACGATTGGTTAATTGATTCATCTATTTCGACTAATTCATTTGTTCCTCAATCCTTGAAGGCTCAACAGTTTCCTCAATTCTCTGAGTTAGGAAATCTATTTCCTAAATTCTTGAACACTCAAATTGATTTCTTCAATCACATTGATTATGTAATCAAAATCCACTGATTCTTCCCATCTAAATTCCTCTCAATGGTTTTGAACTGTTGATCAAGATATTCTACTACATGATCATGATCATTCATTTCAAAATGTAAAATCTAGTTCAATCTTCTTCAATCTCAAAAACAATCAGAGAATTGAAATCTTTTGCACAACGAAGTAATTCCAAATTGACAATTGATTTCACACAAGATTTTACACACATATTTGATCAACATACTCACACTTGGAGCTTTTACAACACATCGATGGAGGCTTCACATTGATACAATGATAATCCAACATCATTGCAAATATACTTCAACATGGGATGGTAGTTTATGTTTTATGAATTCAATTTATGTTCTATTCTTTGATTATATTGTTTGATTTCATTTCTTACGTAGTTTCATTTAGTGAGTAATGGGTATGAATCTTAATCTTTATTTTGAATTAACTCTGTTTAATTTGTTTACATTTAAATTATCTTCGCTTATCGATTTCCCCCTTAACATTCTAACGCTCGGTGGGACCCTCGATCCTGTGACGTCTTTGTTATTGTGGTTTTGAGCAGTTGTTGGTTCAATGCACGAAAATTGAAAAATACAAAAGCTATAGGAAAATCATCGTTGCTCTTTTGCTTCTATTGCGTTATCTTTCCCAACGCTTTTGTTTTAGGCGCTTTTGCTTCAAAAATAGGGTTGCTTTTGAAAAATATGAACAGTCGCACATAACCCTGCCCGACTTTTTCATGCATTTTACCTGGCTTTCTCTTTCCAGTTGCTTTTGTTTAGAATTTCGCTTTTTCTCTATTATTTTTGATTACGGAAATCTATAAAAATTTTTTGATTTCTAACACTATGATTGCTTGGTTTGAATGTTTGAAAGGTGCCAACATTGTTTATTTTAGGATTTGTAGGAACATGGCATGTGTTTATCCACTTGAACAAACTAATGATTTTATTGCATAGAAGATTGAATAGTTCAAAGTCCGACTTTTCAAAAGATTTCATAGTTTAAGAAAATTTGTCAATTTGGTGCTATAAAAATGAACCCCACAACTTTCACACTTTTGATTTGGTGCTTTAAAACAACATTTCAAAAAGATTTCTAGTTTAGGAAAATTTCTTGATTCGGTGCTCTAAAAAGAACATTTCAAAAAGCTTTCTAATTTAGGAGAATTTTGCAATTTCTTGCTTAACAAATGAACCCCACAACTTCCAGCTTTTGATTTGGTGCTTTAAAAAAAAATTCAAAAAGGTTTCTAGTAAATAGGAAAATATTTTGAGTTGGTGCTTTAAAAATAACTTTCAAAAGCTTTCATAGATTAGAACAACACTTTATTTTGGTGCTCTAAAATAGAATACAAGTTCTTTTGACCAACACTTTCATTATGTTGAAAAAAAAATTGATGTTATTTTGTTGACCACATTAAGACAAGGATTGTTAGAAACACTCAATTTTTGGTGCTTAAAACTGGACAAATACATTCTAGTTTGCATATTGCTATCTACTATACTTCATTTTGATGCACATTAAAAACAAATCGCTATTTTGTACACATTTCGTTTTCTTTTTTTTGGATAGCATTGCTTGAGGGGCTTAAAAATAATATTGTCATGAATTGTAAACCATGTCTTCCATGTTTGGTAAACTAAAGTGTCTATCCTCTCCCCTCATGTCTTTTGGCGATCTTGGGTAATGAAAAGCACTTTTGAGTTTCTCATTTGTTTTAATTCAAAGTCATTACCTTTAGGGGGCCTGCCTTCGAGACACATCCTATGTTGGAGAACTCAAAGGTGACTCAAAGCGGTTTTTCACTCAAGCCTCTATATAAATAGTCAAGGCTAAATGCCAAATGACTTGCATCAATGATTACTTTGATGTTAGTTCCATTCATGAAATGGGAGGTACCTTTAGTATATCAATCCTCGAGTAAGTTGGTTAAACCCTTAATTGGCTTACTAGACGCTAGCAAAGCATTGGATCCCTTGAGCATGATAAAGAACCAATGTAATACAAGCCACCTTTTTATCCAAAACATTCTTTGAAAGTGGTGCATTAGAACTTTGCTTCTGAGAAGTTACTTACCAAGTTCGACTTATGGTTGCTCTCAAGATTAAAACACTCTCCATAAGTTGCATGTAAAATCATCCCTTCAAGGCATGAGGTAAGCCCATCTAAAAGAATAATTTCTATCCCTAGGGTGTAAATTGTTTTCACGAAATTGCCAAATATTCTTGGTTACTTTGGACATAAAAAATTGCTTGATTTAAAATAAACACATCAAAACAAGCATTGAACATGGTTATCAAAACTCAAACCCTTTGGACTTAGTGTGAATACCGCTTTGAAAAGAGCCCTATATTTGCACTCATTAAAATATATCTTAAAAAAATATCTTTAAAGGTTTTCAAATATTTAGGCTCACATTTCAAGTCACATTAAGAACAAAGTCAACATTAGAAATTATGGCTTTAGCATTTCAACTTTCAGAAACTTTGAGCTTTTGTGGAAAGAAACTTGCTTAAGTTATAAACATTTAGGGTCAAATAGTTTTGATTATTGTGTTGTATCGTATCACTTGCCAAATTTCTTAAATCAGATCAAAACGAGACATCAAATCTACAAATGTTGCCAACACAGAAACTGGAAAACAAATCTGAAGAAAAGCTACTATTGACCCAAAACTAGTTATAGTTGACAAAAAATAGGCCACTTCTACTCTTTGGTTTTTGACAATCACTATCAAAAACTTGTCACTTTTGCAAAAAAAGAACATAGTCAACATAGAATTACCATAATTGATCCTCAAATTATTGTAATTGACCCAAGTTATTTGTCTTAGTTGACATATGATTTGGCTGCTTTTCACCAAAATAGTCGCTTTTGCCTACACTATTCACCAGATAGAAAATTTACAAATAGAGGCCGCTTTTGAGAAAAATTTCCATAGTTTTCATTCAAACTTGGCTGCTATTGACATAAATCTGGCCACTTTTGATAGGAATTACTACTATTGTCCTAAAACAACCACTTTTTCCCTACTTTTTGGTGAAAATCATAAACTAATCTTGAACTGTTTAAACCTTGTGAGAATGAAAATAGTTAGACTCCCAAAACATTTCATAATTTACATCATCCATTTGGAAAAAAAAAAACACTCCAACCTAATTTTAGGATTCAAAATGAAACCACAACCTTGGATTATTCATTCACTCAAAATTCTAAGATATCAACATTTGCTTGAACCTCGAGGCTAATTCAAGTAGATTCTTCACAACATATCCTCTAGAAAAATGAAGTGAAATATCAGTACAAGTTTTCAACATTTTGAATCCCAAAAATAGTATCATTTCCAAGACATTCAAAACATCACTCAAAATTTAGGGTCTTGAGTATCATAGAAATCATATCAAAACACCAACACTTTCATCATTCACTTTATGACCATTTGGCGTCCAACTACTCTAGTTCAACAACCAAATTTTACAGCACCTATTATACAACAAAACCTCACACAAATTGAAGATGAACAAATGAACATCATCAGTAGTTTGAGAAGTTTTGTATTCAAGAAAAATGAAACACCGACTTGATGGAGAAACACAACTAATATCTGGAAAAAGAGAAATGAAAAGTGGATCTTGCGATCAGAAGGCCCATATTACCATCTCCTATGTGGCAATAGATACCATACTTTTAAAATATAAAATCTCAAAACGTGCTCAAAAAAAGAAAAAATCCCAAAAATAAAGCATTCTTAGAAATCACCAACTTCCACAAAATCTTGATGCTTGTTTATGGCAACCACATGATCTCAATACAAAAAAAAGATGGAAGCAAACACAATTAGTGCTAGTATGCCTCCAATGAACACCAAAAATGATTTAAGTGACCCATGGGGCCATAGGCCAAGTGATCTTATAACTCCTCAAAAGGAACCCACATTTAAAGCAACACCAAACCAACCACCAAGTGAGGAAGAAGTAATCCATAAACAACATGAAATGATGGATAGGTCAAACCAAAATCCCAAGAAACATGGTCATAGAAGTGGATAGTGAGGAACAAATAGATGAGGAAGAATTCTTTCAACACTCTAACAATCCCAAGGTACTTAAACTGATGGAAAAACTGCTAAGAAAGGATCCAAATGCCCACTTCTTCAAATTAGCACAAAGTGGTTCTAAGCTACCAATAGACTTTAATGTGGAAGATCTTAAGGACCCTAGCCTCATTCCATTAGGGTATAAATCAATTATGATAAAGATACCCAAAATAGTTGAAATTCCAAGCATTCCACCCATCTTCTCACAAAGCAATGATCAACCTAAACAACAACCAACAGAAAAACCTTTGTTTAAGAAACCATTCCAAATCAAGCAAGCAGTAGTGGCCCAACAATATCAAGGAGGTCCAACTCAATACATGCCACAAAACAATAATGCAAAATGTAGGAAACTTTCCAACAAGTGAGCAACAAGGTAACATCCCATCATAAGGACAATACATACCACTGAATACACATATATTGATCCTTCAACCAACATACCAATCTAACAAGGTGTACCACCAATGCACTACTAGGGTAACCTTCAATATAATTCATCCTAATGTGTACCACCGATGCACTATTAGGGTAACCTTCAATATAGTTCATCCCAAGAACAAGGTGTTCCACCAACGCACTTCCAGGGTAACCTTCAATACCATTCACCCCAACAACAAGGTGTACTACCAATGCACTACTAGAGTAACCTTTAAAAAAATCATCCCAACAATAAGGTGTGTACCCCCAACGCACTACCAGGGTACCCTTTAGCAAAATCAACCACAACAAGGTGTACCACCAACACACTATCAAGGTACCCCTCTTCAACAAAATCAACAAGGAATTAATCCTCCTTACATTCAACATGGAATTAATCCTCCTTCTATACACCATGCGTAACTTAGTTCAACAAAACCTCATCAAAGTCAATGAGCACAAAAACTATGAAGAGTCGAGTTTTAAAACACCATGGTACAATGAAAAATACTTATGTAAATTCCACAAGATAAAAGGGACATACAATAAATAACTGCATGAGACTTAAAACATATAGTGCAAGACTTAATCGATAAGGGAGAAGTTGATATAGAACATCGTTCTGCAAACAAAGACCTCCAAATCTACATAAATCCAATTCCCAACCATGCTAAGAAAAATGACAAAGGGAAAGAACAAGACTATCACAACACCTACTATTCTATGGTGACACCATCCTAGGTACCCTCTCCCAAGTAGATGAAAATAGGGTCAATGTGTTAACTATACGAGGCAGGGACCCTGAATGTAATGTAACTACTTGTCAAGGAAAAGTCACAATATAAGGAGCCCCACCTAAACCCACAACTAAGTTATCCAATGACTATAGTATTGTGGAACAACTGAAGAAGACCCCCACTTTCATCTCCATTCTAAAGTTGTTGAAATTATCACTTGTGCATAAGGAAATACTAGAGAAAGCTTTGGAAGCATTGGTCCCTGATGACCTCAATCCTGATCAATTTCAAGCCATGGTTTGAAAAATCACGACCACTCATCATTTAGTATTTTTTGAGAAAGATCTTTCATAGAAGTCCTTCCACAGCCAGGCCCTCCATATAGAGGTTAGTGTCCACAAACATATGGTCAAAAGAGTATTGATAGATAACAGTGCACGTTTAAACATTTGTACCTTGAAATTTGTTAAACAATTGGGGTATTTTGATGATGTAATTGAAAAGGGAAAAAACATCACTATAAGGGATTATGATGACCTAGAAAGAAATTCATAAGGGACAATCAGGCTACATGTATAGATAGGACAAGCAACAACATAAACAACATGCCAAGTACTAGACCTTGAGCTACCATATAACCTTCTTCTAGGATTCCCATGAATTCATGCACTATAAGTGGTTCCTTCGAAATTCCACTACTGTCTAAAATTTCCTCATGAAGGAAAGGAGGTTGCATTATACATTGATCCTGAACCCTTCCACAACTATGCAAAATTGGAGGAGAAATACAACAAAATCCAGTGTTTACCTAGTAATGATATATCATTTCACTCCTCATATGTCGACGCATCAACACTACCGTCAACCTTAGCTAAACCCCCATCAAGTGAGCAACCAAAATTTGATCCCAAGATTCAAGTACTTGACAAGGGTAACAAAAACTATCATTTAAATCAAGATTTTTGTATTGGAATGCTTCACCCAACACCAAAAGTTTATGGTGGGCCAAAGGAGATCAAACATGTTCTAGCAGTAACATTGGTAGTCAAACCCACGATCTTTACCAAGTGGGGAGATATGAAGGATGAGGAAATATTAAAAAAGGACCTCTCATCAATGATCTACAAAGAAGAACAAAAAGAACCAGAACAATTACAACCCTTTCCCATTGATCCTATAAGTAAAGGGTATCAAATGGGATACACTGGAAAAGGTGTCCTTGGGCGACACAAATAAGGCAGATGGGAACCTATTATAGTGGAAAAAAGAAATAAAAACATGCGACTAGGCTATGGTTCGATAGACATGGTAATTCCAAACATTGGATGTACCTCTTTTAAGAAATGAGATCCTTCTATTGATGTTGACATTGTATACCTACCATCTTATAGACAATGATTTATCCATTGAGGACTTATTTGAAAGCTTTAGCCTAAGTGTAGTCCCTACATGACCTAGAAAACCTACATTCAAAGACTATACTTATGAAACAAACTCTAATGAGTATGAATGGGATTCTCTTGCTTCTAGTGATGATGACCTAGATACCCAATGGGAGAATGATGCCAAAGCCATATTGACCATTTTGATAACTTTCGTAAGCTTTACAAATAATGATGATAGCTTACCCAGGCTCTACTACCCATAATTGATAGATTGGGACCAACAACATGATATGCCTATTTTGGATCAATTCCAAAATAATGAAGCTATTACAAAATTTATGGGGCTTCAAACTAATATACCATCAGGAGATGATAAAGTATGGTTTTTCATGGAACTCGAATACAAAGCATATTTCAGACGGGAGATTGTGTCCTCTAGTTGTAAAATTGAAAAGGATAATATAAAAATCAAGATGAGATCCCCTAGGGAAAACCATGATGCGGCTCTATCAAATCTTGAAAAGAGAAAAATAAAGGACAAATCTAAGGGTGATAACCTCATTGAGGTTCCCAAAGATGGAGGATTCAATCTCCCTATTTATGAATATCAAGAGAAGTCAATACTCTTAGTTGAATAAGCTGACCCTATTAATGTTGGCACAACAGAAACACCCAAAATCACATACCATGTGGCTTCTCTGGATCCTAAAGAAAAGGTGAACTTTGTAGTATTCATCAATGAAAAGGAAATAAACTTTGCATGGACATATGTAGACATGCCAAGGCTAGATCCAACATTGGTCGTACACCACCTAGCTGTATTTCTTGGAGCTAAACCCATCAAGAAAAAGCTATGAAAGAAGCATCCATAGATAATACTTTTGGTAAAAGTAGAGTTGAAGAAACTGCTGGATGCATTGGGCTTCATCAGACCAATTGATTACCTTGAATGGATCTCGAATCTAGTACCAGTATCAAAGCCCACTAAGGGCATAAAAATCTACACAAACTTTTGAGATCTAAACAAGGCTTTCCCAAAATATTACTTCCCTTTGTCAAGCATTGATATGATTATATATATAACCACATGACATGAAATTTTGTCACTGATGGATGACTTCTTTAGATATAATCAGATTAAGACATCCCCTAACGATCAACTTAAAACAACATTCATTTGTGCATGGGGGACCTTCTACTAGAACGCCATGCCATTTAGTCTAAAGAATGAAAGGGCAACCTATCGACGAGCAATGAATACAATCTTTCATGATATACTACATACATCTATGGAAGATTATGTGGATGACATACTAGTGAAGTCCATCAAAAGAGAGGAAAATTTGACCAACCTTGCAAAGGTATTTGATCCTAGGCTTGAACAATACAACTTGAGGCTCAATCTGAAAAGTGTGTATCTAGAGTAACATTTGGAAAGCTACTGGGTACATAGTATCAAGAAGAGGCATCAAAGTAGATCATGCAAAGGCGAAACTCATATTAGAAGTGCCTCCTCCAAATACATTAGAGTAGATAAGAAGTCTACAAGGGAAACTACAATCCATTAGGCGATTCCTCACACAATTGGAAGACAAGTGTCATTTGTTCACCCATCTTCTACACAAAGATAACACATTCAAATGGGATGGTAGATGTGATCAAGCATTCTAGCAATTCAAGGAGTATCTACTTGCTCCTCCAGTATTAACGCCACCTATTCTAGATAAAGCAATGATACTCTATGCTTCTACAACACAAGCAACATTAGGAACTCTCTTAGCACAACTAGATGATAATAACAAGGAAAGAGCAGTCTACTACATCATCCAAACACTAGTGGGCTATGAATTGAACTATTCACCCATAGAAAGAGCATATCTCTCTATCATCTTTGTGGCACAAAATTTGAGACACTATATCTTGAACAGATAAATAAAGCTGATCTCAAAAGTAGATCAATTAAAGTACCTATTATCAAAAGCAACTTTAATAGGTAGGATTGCTAAATGGGTGATTATACAAGCGAGTTTTCCATAGAGTATGTAGACAAGAAATCCATCAAAGGAAAAATCATAGCAGTCCATAGCAAAAGCACCAATGGAAGATAACCAACCTCTCACAAAAAACTTCCCAAATGAAAGAAAATTGCTTATAGAATAGACAAGTCATTCTAGACCTAGTACTTTGATGGGTCCCACACTCAACATGGCTCAAGAGGAGGTATCTTATTTCTCACACCACAGGAAGATAGTATACCTAAGGCTTACAAAATTTCTCCCATGTAGAAATAACATTTCAGAGTATGAAGCACTAATCACAAGATTTAAGATGGCCATCAAATGGAGGATAAAAGAACTGTAGGTCTATAGAGACTCTCAATAGGTAATCAAGCAAGTAAATGTTGAGTATCAAACAAAGGATGACAAGTTGATGCCATATGAGAGAATGGTGGAAAGTTTCAAACAATATTTTATCCCCATAACCTTTGAACAGGTTCCTCAGATCAACAACAGAGCAATCGATGGTATGGAAATGATAGGTTCACTCCTTAGCATCCCAGAAAACATTTCTAAGTATGAATTCCTTATGGAGCAACTCTTAATATCAACATTCAATATCCCAAAATTAGAACTAGTGTGTGTTGTTGTTTGTACTAACTCACCATGATACCATAATATGTTTGACTATATCCAACACAATATCATACCTCCCAATTTAACAATGAACCAAAAGAAAACCTTTGTCTATAGGACTTCTCAATTTATAATACTAGGAGACACCCTATATCGTCAAAGTTTAGATGGTACGTTACTCCAATATCTTTCTGTAGAAGAAGCAAAAACTACCCTACAAGAGGTAAATGAAGGCATTTGTGGGTCTCACTCTAGTGGACCTAACCTAGCACAAAAATTGCTAAGAATAGGGTACAATTGGCCTTCTATAGAGCAAGAAGCTATTTCCTACACAAGAAAATGTTACCAATGTCAGTAGCACAATGTCCTCATCCATGCACTAGCATAGGAGCTAAGACCTATCACAACACCATGTCCTTTTTCGTAGTGGGGATTAGACTTGGTAGGTAAGATCTCTCTCACCTCTTCCAATGGGCATAAGTTCATTATAACTACAATTGAATACTTAACAAAGTGGATAGAAGAGATTCCATTAACCTACATCACCAGTAAATAGATATCCAATTTCATGTTGAATTATCTTACATGTCAATATTGAATTCCCCAAACCATCATAATGGACAATAGAACCCCATTTAAAAACCAAGATGCCAAAGTGCATTGTTCCAAGTTTTCTATCTAGCATAGATTCTCCATGCCCTACTATCCCCAAGGAAACAATCAAGTTGAAGTATCTAATAAATCCATCCTAAAAATACTAAAAAATATTGTTAATGGCACCGACCGTGATTGGCATTTGAAACTTAACCTAGCCCTGTGGGCTTATCGAACCAGTATTTGTACATCTATAGGTGCCACACCATTTTCCTTGGTCTATAGATCTGAAGTTGTATTACCTATTTTTAATGATGAAAAATGTACTCTTCTACATTTTCACGTTTGTTTAGCTCCCCCTTGTTAAATTAAGCATAATGTTTCCTTGATTTAGTGTTATAATGTGTTTAACACATTCACATTAGGTCTTGGGCCCTTGTAAACTAGGTGGACCTAATTGAACCTTATTTAAGGTGTTGTTAAGTGTTGTACCACACTTCCACACTAATCTAGGGTTTCCATTATTAATTGGGCTTCTTTATGCTTTAATTGGCCTTATTTTGCATCCACAAGCCTTAATTAGTGTGTCTTTCTGAGGATAATCCTGACATAAACCAACATCCAATCATGATTTAGGTGTTTTTGGATTGTATGGCCTAGATTTAGTGATCTATGACTCATACACCACTTTGGGCATATGGGTCCCACCTAAGTTTCAGGTCCACGAAATGGATTTCACATGAATCTAAGCATTTCTTGAAAATTGTGTCCCATAGCCTAGCCTAACGGGACTCATACACCACTTCTAGTGTATGAGCCCCGTGCAACTTAAAATTAAATTAAGTTCAAATTCCTAGTGATATTTTATCCTCCTAGATCTAATGTCAGCTTGTAGTGTTGTAATTTTGGGCATAAATAAGTGTAAATACAAGGTTATTTCACTCATTTTTCACCTAACAAGAAATCAAGTGACCTAAGCTTTCAAGTATTCATGCATTCTAGCAAATTTAAGTTCACAAGAGCATTCAAATGTTTACAAGAGTATTCAAGAGTCTTCAAGAGCTAATTATCAAGTTTTTTGAAGCATTATTCAAGTATCAAGCATCATGTAAAAGTCATCATGCATCGTGTTTGTTTTTGAGCTAACAATTGTAATGTAGGGTTTTATGATTCAAGCAAGCACTCAATTCAAGATTTATAACATTCAAGAAAGAGTCAAGATCTACATCCATTGGAGCCACACCATACATATTTGTAGCACTTTATTGCTAGGGTTTGGTGAGTTGCAACATATATCTTGTTCATTCATCATTCCTCCTTTCCATTTGACTTCATTACAATGTTTAATTACCAAAATGGGGTTTGACCAAGGTAACCCCTTTCCACTAACAAAACAACATTTTTACCTCTCTTTAGTGTGTGATTTGCATATCAAGGTTGAAGACCCTCTAAGGAGCGAGATTGGAAAGAAATTGTTAAAGTTTCTAAGTCACCAAATTTGTCACCTTGTTTACAAGACCATTGAAGGACACCTATAGAGTAGAATCTTCCAATTCATATCGAGAAAACAGGTTGAGAAGACAAGGTAGAAATTGAAGAGCCGATTCATATCCTAATCCTTTGAAAAATCCAAACATGATTGATACACCACTTCTGGCGTATGAGTCCCAATATTGTCAAATTTGTAGTTTTCAAGAGTTCTAGACATCTCTACTAGATTTTTGTTCCTGCCCAAAAACCCTAATCTGGGACTAAATTTCCCAGACCGGTGTATGAGTCCCAGTATGCATTAAATTCAACATTTTTAGCATTTCAAGTCTCCATTCAAACTACTATAGATTTCCAGGTGCACCTTTATACTTTTCTATCTTTTTATTTAGTTTTGCATTCATTTCTAGGTCCTTTATTATAGCCTTGCATATCATTAAGTTCCATAATTAGGTCTTGCATGCCATTTGTCTTTCCAAGCCGTAGCTTGGTGGTGAATCCCCTCTTAGTCTCTTATCATACCCTAGGATACCCTATAGCATATCTTTGGGTGTTGGCAAGAAGTTGAGTCCACTTTTTGGCCATTTAGTGGAAGTGTTTTCCCTGATTTTCAGAATTCAACACATTTGACCTTAAAATTTGAAGCACTTAGAGATGGAATCTTGAAAAAAGTCACTGATCATGAAATGTAGTACTCGGAGTCTAGTTTCCAAATATGTATTTATTTCAATACCTAGATTATACAAATTGATTTTCAATAGGAATTTCTAAAAACCACTATTTAAAACTCTTTTTTTACCATACCATGCATGTGTAAGTCATCCATATTTTGACCTAAATAATCATAATTTTCTAAATACTTTTGGGAAAATATTTGTAACTCACTGAAGCATGCTTCCCATATTTTTTTGTAATTTTTTATTGAATTTTTTTTTGTTAATTTTTTATTGGCCATATTTGATGTTTTTAAAAATTGTGTACGCCACGCATAAGATACCTAAACTTATCATTTTTTATTTATTTTAAAATTGAAAAGAATTTTCTGAAGTATGCTTTCGTGTAATTTGTTTGTCAAAAAATTATGTTAATTAAAAGTTATTAAAATACTAAAAAACCCTGATAATTCAAGTTTATGGACCTGTTTCATTATAAATTAAATAAAAAAATAATAATAATCCAATTGTAAAAAAAATTACATATTTGGAATCTAGACTGTCTCATCTATAATGGGTTTTGATAAATCATCAAAACATTATGCAAAAAATGTCTTCAAACATATGCTCAAAGTCACTATTTTTGTGTGACAGTGCTAGGACCTTTAACTTGTAGGTCAAACCAAGTCCTAGGCCTAGGTTTGGATCCCCAAACCTTTACCCAAACCAAGACACAAAGCACAAACCCAACAAAAAATTCATAGTTTTTAAAATGGATCCCATTTCATAAAAATATATATTTTTGTTTATATGAAACAAGATCCCATTTTCATTTTGAAAATTGCTAAAAATGGAAAATTTCCATTTTTGGAAAATTTTCAAAAGGGGGTCATGTTTTCTCGTTTTGAAAAGTTTCCAAAAATGGATAGTTTCCAAAAATAGAAAGATCTTGTTTTGAAAAGTTACCAAAAATGGAAACATTCCATTTTTGGAAAGTTTTCAAAATGAGATCCTATTTTTTAAAAAGTGGGATCCCATTTTTAGATTTTAGGCTCAAGCTCCCAAACCTAAATGAGATCTTGTTTTCTTGAAGCTGATTTTGAGTTTATGTCTAAGGAAAAAACTTCCACATTTCATGGACTCATCTTCTTGCATTTACCCCTCTCTCTCTCATTCCATCCTTGGAGTGAGATCTGTAGGGTTTCCTTGAATGTAATAATAACGAAATAGGACATCCCCCTTGTGCTTCATCTCCTAAACAGTGGAGCACCCTATTTCCACCATCCTATCTTGGATTTATGTTGCTAGAGAACACTATCATAGATTATAATCGATCATCATGTAGGTGTTGTTTCCTCTCTCTCTCTTGTATGTTCTTCGTGGTGGATTTATCCCACATGTGGTTAGTCTTCTGGTGGTGCCATCTTGCTTATGCAATGGTGAGGTCATCTTGTTGTTGTTGTTGTTGTCATTGTGTCATTGTGTTTCTTACACCACTTGTATGCATGTTGTTGTGCAAATGTGACGTGTTGATGTCATATCTTCGGTGTTGTAGTTTTTGTGTTTAAAAAAAAATGTTCAGTCAAGTTTTTCCTTGTGCTTTAGGCAAGGCATTACACAAACAATAACAAGCAACATCAAGAATAATTGTTTAAAAATTTGTAGCAAACATGGAAAATCTAATTAGTGGAAGAAGGGGGAATGAGAAACCTTCTAAAACTTTGGATGTTTACAAATAATTTTGATGATGTGCAAACCATTGTGAAACTCTAAGCAATAAAAAAAAAACTAGAATGAACTTCATGAAGTAGAAAAAATTCACCAAAAAACTTTAGATCCAAACTAGAAAACCTTCTAAAAATGTCACAAATTGAAAAATCATTGAAGAAACACTAAGTGAACACTAACTTGATTGTTACACAATATAATTTTGTAAAAAAAAGCATCCATACAAGTTTAGTCGTATGGATATTCATACAATGAAAATACAAGAAAATCGAGAAAATTATTTGTCAAAACATGACAAAATAATAGGCAATTTTAACT
>VDFB02085308.1:0-14840 GCA_007258455.2 Sequoia sempervirens
CCTTTGAGAATTTTTGTAAGAGATTGTCACAAAGGCTAATCATAATAAAGCATTTCATTGATGGTGAATTCAAACTTTGTTGTGAGTAGTTGTGAGATTTCTTCTTCCTTTGACTTCAACTAGGCCTTAATTTCATGCTAATAGTTAGATATGGATGCTTATGTTTGATGTAAGTGAGCTTCTTTGATCCATACAACTAACAATCTTACTGATGGTAAGCTTGTCTTGCGTGGTCAACTGGAATACTCTATACTTAACTTCGATCAGGATTCATATGTAGCTATGCATCGTTGTGATGGTAATTGCATTATCGAATCGTGATTTGAACATCCTTTTTACCCTTTGAAGATTGCACTAACTTTGTCGAGGTTGTCCAATAGGAGGCTAGACAATGTTTGTTTGAAGTTCATTGAAATTGAGCATAACATCCCTTGCATTTAGGTTAGAATTTACATTTTCGAAATCTCTGCAGCCATTCAATTCCGCATACTTTTGGTTAGCCTTAGGAAACTCGTACTTCAAAGCTAAATCATTCACACAAAAATCCCTTTCAAAGCATATACTTGTTGTTTACTGCATGTATCCTGAACAATTGTGTAAGTCCCCTTGTAAGAACACAGCAAAATCACATCGAGCCAACTGAGTCTATTCGCACTAAAGGAACCTTGGAGTTGAAAGTATGATCTCACTCGCAATCTTAGCATGCTGAATACTTTGTTCAAGAGAGGATAGAGTATCCGTTGGGAAACTTTATTCTGTGTTGGTGCGGTCTCAAAAACCACGTCAACATGTACAACACTATTGATCATTCGACTTTGTCTAAAAACTTAAAAGCTTTGGAGTTTGTGAGAAACAAGGGTTTCTGCAGATTACCAGCCATTGGAGAACGAAAACTCTTTGATGTGCGTAGTCCGAGGTTGTGAGAGATCAGCTAAAGTTTGCTAATCAGAGTGGCTTCATTCAGGAGTCATATTTGTGCTTCATTGGAGGATAAATTCAGAATTTTACCAAGGTTTTAAGTGCAGATCAGAATTATTGAAGATAAATATCATTGAATATATTTATTGCTGTTAACCATCTCGTTCATTGGCATGTGGAGTTTATTGTGCATTGTTTGAAGTGTTTATCTTCAGAATATTCAAGGGGTTTGAGAATGCATAACTCAGATTTTTGAAGAAACAAATATTGAAGGACATTAGTTGCTGTCTACATCATTTCCATCAGCACATGGGAAGTATATAGAGGCTATACTATTGCTGCTAGGTCCGTACAAAATCATCTAGTGGTTGGGCGTGTTCTTCATAGGCTGAAACGCCTATGGTGTTGTTGAGCACACTTCATCATTGGGGACGGAAAGGTCATAGTTTAAAATCAGCTGCAAAATCAAGGTGGAGAAGACTGGATTATGTGTTGGGCTTCCAAAATAGTGAACTGCTGTAGCTGATTAGAGGGTTTCAAGACATGTTTACCTGTGAGTTCATAAATTGTAACTCCTAGATTTTCTGGGTATTGTTGTTTTAGATAATAGGGGTTATTTTATGAATTGGGTTGTCAATACATTATGAAAATACTGAGTATTTAAGCTGGTATACAAATTTAGATTTTTTGAGCTGTGTATTTCCAATGCAATTTCAGTTTTGAGTAAAAAAATTATTATTGCAACATCTCCTGTTTTTCTGCATTATATTGTTGTATCAAACCATTGCCAATATATGACAAACACTTATCAAAACAAACCAAATAAGGTAGAAAATTTGTGTTAGCAAGTGTCCATCTAGGGTGGGACACTATAGTGGTATCAGAGCCTGAATCCTGCCATTCTATTGGGGTTTATTTTATAAAAAAAAATCATTGAGCTCACACAATTGATTTTTGAGTGACTAGCAGTCATCAATTTCCAGTCATTTTCAGTATGGGTTGGTATAATATTGTAGGGAAATCTTGGGAAGAAACTGAACGAGATACCATCAAGCTCAAGGAAAGTTATAAACGTGAAGCCCCTCAGCTCCTTGAGGGATATCAGAGTATGCCTGGTGATTTCAAAGCACAGTACTCACTTAATGATTACTTGACTTTTGTTGTCACCTTGCACCCAAAAAATATTGGATTGGTAGAGTATTTCAAGAAGATGTATAAGGAAAAAATTAATGAAGTTTCGGTTGAGTTCATTGTTGATGTTGCAGATAGAAATGACAACAATACTGATTTTTGTAATAGTAGCCAAACTATTGAGCCTAATCATGATGTAGATGTGATGGTACATGAGGAAAATGTTGTGGAAGGATCTACAAATGTTGGCACGCAAGTTGGAAGTGTCAAAGATGAGGAGTGTGCCGAGAATATAAGCTCTAATAATTCTGATTTTATGAACAACAGTCCATTACCTTCACAAAATCATGAGGTGACAGATAAAGTACATGAAGATAATGGTGGAAGTTTGCGTTCTATCTCTCTCCGTAGAGAGAAGGGTGCAAGGAGAGAGAAGGAGGTTGTTTAGGAGGAGTTTGATTCTACCCATTGGTTCTAGGATTGGGAGATGGTCGATTCAGTTCAGCATGGAGTGGGTGTGCAGTTTATGAATAATCCATTATTTGAGTCGGAGGCAAAAATGGTTTATGATAATCCACTCTTCGAGTTGGATGTTGATCTCCCTCTTGACACTAGTACTAGTTTGAGCAATGATCTCAGTGTTTGGGATCTTTCCAGTGCATCGAGATTCCAAATAGGGCTCATGGAAGAGTTTTACAGTGTGTACACGGTTAGGTGATAAGTAGTTGCCCAGTTTTGGCGCTTCCATATTTCACACAGCCGTTTGTTTTGGAGTGTGATGCCTCAAGTGAGGGCAGAGGAGCAGTGTTGATATAAAACAGACACCGCATAGATTTTGAGAGCCGTAAGTTGAGGGGACCTGAGAGACTATACTCCATCTATGATAAGGAGATGCTCGCCATTATGCATGCCTTGGCGAAATTCATACAGTATTTTGTTGGAGGGAAGTTTGTGGTGAGGACCGATCACAATAGTCTTAGATAATTCTTGAAGTAGAGGGATTTGAATGAGAGACAACAAAAATGGGTCAGCAGAATACAGGCATATGACTTTGATAGAGTATGTGAAGGGGAAGAAGAATGTGGTAATGGACACCCTCTCTAGGAGACCTTCAACTTGCTCACTTTCAGAGATTTCCGCAGATTGGAAGTCCCTCTTGTTGGTAGAGTACTCCAAGAATAAGTTTGCTTGTGAGTTGATGGATGGATTGATTCAGGATGGTAGGTACAAAGTAGTGGATGATGTGATTTATTACAAGGATAGGATCTACTTGGTGCCAGAGTCTAGACTGAAGGAGAAGATATTGCAGGCTTCTCATGACACTCCCTTAGCAGGCCATCAAGCCTATTTCAAAACTTATAGACAGGTCAGAGAGAAATTCTCATGGAAGTGCCTCAAGGATGATGTATTGAGACACGTCAGGGAGTGTGTGACTTGTTAGTAGAACAAGTTAGAGCATACACATCCAGTCGAATTGCTACAACCTGTTGGGTGAAAATTATGTAATCAACTTTTCGATAGATTACACAACTAGGACTTCAGCCACAGCTATGTGAGATATGAATCTCTCCTCTCAGAAAAGGGGAGGCACCCTTCTTACTACTGATGGAAGCGATGGTAAAACAAATAAAGTAATTACACAATGTACACAATACTTACGAAGTGGGGGGGCTGTGTTACATTCATCCTTCTCTCTTTTTTCAGAGAAGATGTTTACAATGCTTCACTGTTGGAAGTTCTCAATTCTTAATAATTCTAAATGATCAACTAGCAGTAATACCAATACCTCTATCTTTTCAAAGCAAAGTGTAGAGATACCATAAGTAATTAACAATAAACAAGTAAAATAAAGGGGAAAGCTCACGAAGGCACAAAGTCGTTTCGTAGCTTTATCAATGGTGGATTTGTCATAGATATGTCGCTTGTCGCATTAGAAGCACAAAGTCTTCTTAGATGCAGCAATTCCTCGAACAACATGAACAATTACAAGTGCAAAGTCTTGTAGATCATCCAACCAAAATATCCAAAGAGTAGGAACAATTAGAAGCGCAAAGTCTTGTAGATCATCCAACCATAGTATCCAAAACACAAATGTAAATCTAAGTAAAAGATGTAACACAAAGTTTACATGAATTGCTTAGAGTCTTTCAGATATCGCTTACTAATTACCACCAAAAGAGATCAATTCACAAGATTATCGAATCGAACACAAAGTCTGGCTTGCAATCTTCTTCTTTATTGATCAAATTTTGTTTGCAAAGTATGAACACAAAGTTTCACAATTTTTTTCAAAAAGGGCAGCACTTCGTTGCGAAAAATTAAAAGATCCTTAATACAATAGAAATCCCTCATATTTATAGAAAGAGGGATGGGCAAAATTAGGAAACTAACTTGAGAAAATCAAGGAAAGTTAGGTGAGCGATTCAAGGAGATCTCACCTAACTTTGACCAAAGTCAAAGTGTAATTTGTTTTCAAAAGATTACATCTCGAACTTGGTGCAATTACAACATATAAATAATAGGAAATATTTACAAGATGCATAAAAGGGATGCATCGAATATATACTCTAACTTGGAGATCAGGAACCTTCATGTTTCCTTTCTTTGGCGTGGAGTTTCGTATTTCTTCTGGTTTCCTGCACGAACTTCTCATCTGGACAACGGTGTAACCCCAATGGTGTGAATTCTCGTGATCGATCTCATGGCGGATAAGGTGAACCTTCTTGCACCTGTCAAGATGCGTTTTCAGGTTATCCAATGTGAGCCTTGTATCACAAATGACGTTCAGAGAGGCTTCTGAAAAGTCTGCGCTGTCAATCATCTTCATGATGGCTTCCTTGAAGATCTAGGATATTTCTATGGCTGGCAGGAAGATACGATTTTCCTCAAGAAGTTGTCCTGGCAACTCCTTGATACCTTTTTCAAGAATAACACGATGCCCTTCGACATCTTCCTACACTTGGTGGAGATCTTCCATAAGAGATTGAATTACTTGAATTCGATGTTTCAAGGATTCTCTTACCTCGATGAACTTTTCTTTGTCAGGAATTACCCCGACTTCCACCAGTTTACTGCGCTTTACCTGCTTCATACGTGACCATGACAGTGAGGCACTTTCTATATGCAGCGGCTCTTAGGAAAGAGTAAACTTTTTTCTTTATCAAGCTGCAGTAGACGACTTGGCCAATAGTAGTTTTTCTCGTCATAACAATTATGATCGAGATCCATGTTCACATGATCTTCTCTTGAAATCATACAACACCCCCCCCTACAGCGCTGAAGCGAACTTCTCGACGGCGGTTGGGTCCTCAATACTTACCATTGCTAGTGGTTGTGCATTAGTTGAAGATCATGCAAGTCTCTTTACAACAATGGAATAATGCTCTACCCTCTATTTGTACATATTGCGAGCTTGCTCCATTTTATCCAGTCTTCTAGCCAAGATATCCAATGTCACTTGCACATCTGCTTTTGCACTTTCATTGGTAACCTTGCCAAGCTGGACTCTTGTTACCGTGTAGTCCTCCATGCCCAGCATCTCCTCCTTGGTAGGTATACCCAAATCCTCTAGCATACTTGTAGCAGTCTTGTCAGCGTTTAGCAGGTATACTTTTTGCCTTTTCTTCCCTTTAGCCTTTGGGGCGGACTATCTCTTAAATTCGACTCTCACGGAGAGAGAGATTGCCTATGCGGCTTGATGGCAGGAGATATCAACCAGGGAAGAAGGAGGTGTGAACTCTATAGATTCACTTTATCCAACTCGGTTATCATTGTCTGAAATTTACCATGGTATTGTGACAGCCAGAAGTGTCTGTCATCATTGCTCTTGTAGACTGCACATTGAGCTGATCACGCATTGACTCATTCATGAACCGATTGAATTCAGTTTCAGAAGTGATCATACGTCGGTGAAGACAGGCTAGGAAACGATGATGGAGGACTTGACAGTATATCAACGTTATGAATGCTTGTCACCGAGGGAGTACCAAGCGGGGTTGATGCTGCAGGAATAGTGGCTACCTCTACTGCAGGAATGCATGTGGTAGGAATGGATGAAGAGGGAACAGGAGGTGGAGGGGTACTCGAATTTGGCGGGGTATGAGGAACACTGGAAATCACAGGCGATGACATTCTGGGAATTTCCTCAACTACATTCTTAGGTGGAGACATAGTTCTTTCTTGATCATGCCTGGGTTCCTGTTGATCACCCTCATGTCTCTCCAATTCTGGTTCACCTTCGGAATCACCTTCAGATTCTTCTTCAGAATCTTCTTGAGACTCTTGCCCACTTTTAGAAACTTCTTCTGCATTGGAGTTTGCTTCTGCTGAGTCTTCATCTTCAGCAGATTGGTCACTGGAAGTACCTTCTTTATCAGAATCTATCTCTTCTAAAACAACCTTTTTACCTTTAGAGCGAGATGGATCAGATTCCGTGGTTTCTCCTTCTGGGATGGCCTGGGTATCTTTCTTGCCAACAGTAAACTTGATCCTGGGACCTCTTCGTGAAGAAGTGGGAACAGCTGCTGATTTATTTTTCATGAGTTCTTGCTATCGGCGAGCTTCTGCTTCAAATTCTTCTGCTTCCGAATCTATTTTGAAACTTTTCATTTCAAAACCATGCTTATGTAACCATTCTGCAGTATTGGATAGGATTGGCGCCAATCTCTCTCTCATGCTAGTACTTTCTTTCCTAGATCATTGAATTGCAGGCAACGGCCTTTTAGAAACCTCTTGTTCATCATAGACAACATTCATGATATCGCCAGGATCTGTAAAATCCTCTGGTAGGTCAGCAATATCAAGGTCTTCGATCTACTGCATAGTCAACCTGCAATAATCCATTTTGCGAATGGCTTCTTCATCTCTGCAATCAACCCAGATGTCTTCAAAATGGTACTTGTGATGATGACCCTTTTGCAATTGCCTTCTGACATCCCGGTAATCAAAATCAAACCTATACCTGTAGGTCCTGATTGTCATGATTTGAATGGCGTCTTGTTAAGATGCATTCACAGTGACCAAATTGAAAAAGTCCTTCATGAGTTTCATGATGGAGCTGCAGGAGGTCACTTTGCGCCCATAACTACTGCCTGGAAGGTTATGAGAGCTGGTTACTACTGGCCCAGCTTGTTCAAGGATGCGTATGCCTGGTCAAGAAAGTGCATCAAATGTGCTCTGTTTTCAGGAAAGGAAAAGTTGCCATCTATGCCCCTGCACCCGATTCAAGTAGAGCAGCCCTTCATGAGATGGGGCATTGATTTCATCGGTCCAATAAACCCACCTTCCACTACTGGTCACAAGTGGGTGCTCACAGCCACTGATTATTTTACAAGGTGGACAGATGTGGTTGCATTGAAAGAAGCAAAAGAGTCTTCAGTCTTGAGCTTCTATGAAGACATAGTCACTAGGTTTGGAGTGCCTGACTCCATCATCTCTGATAATGCCCTTGCATTTGTGGGATTAAAACTGACCAAGTGGGCTGTCAAGCATGGCATTCATTTGAACACCTCCTCAAATTATTACCCTTAAGGTAATGGTTTAGCTGAAAGCACGAATAAGAACCTCATCAGGATCATCAAAAGAACCATAGAGGATAACCAAAAGCCCTGGCATGTCAGTCTAAAGAATGCACTTTGGGCGGACAGAGTGACCCCTAAGAGGTCTGTTGGTAACTCGCCTTACATGTTGGTCTATGGCAAAGAGTCAAGATTACCCCTATTTGTGGAGCTACCAGCTCTAGACATTGTTCACCAGCTGGAGGTGCTTGAGGGACAGGACCCAATGTCTGCAAGGTATGCAGAGCTCATGGAGCTCGAAGAATCAAGAGACAGAGCAATGAAAACTTTGGAGGATCATCAGCTCCAGACAAAGAAGACATTCGACAAAAGGGCTACAGCAAAATCTTTTAAGGAGGGAGAACTTGTGCTTAGGTGGGACGTTCTTAAAAGCAGACCAGGCCATCACACCAAGTTCGACAACATGTGGACTGGTCTGTTTGTTATCACAGGCTGTAAAGAGCACAATGCTTATCAACTGGCTACAACAGAAGGAGATTTGCTTCCTATCCCAGTCAATGGGATACACCTTAAACCCTGCTTTCGTGCCTGATAAGTGCCTTTCTTGTACTTATCTAGTTACGTTTTATGTTTTCAATAAGTACTTTGCACTATGGTTCGTTAGTCCTCTGTTTTGTTCCATCTCCCAAATGCTGTTTTAATACGGTATTTTTTCTGTGCCGTTTTCCCTTGTTTTGTTTTTGACAACCTTTTGTGTCCTATGAGTCTCATGCGTATTGCAACCATGTGTCGACTGACATTTTATGTGTTCTCTGAGTTGTCCCAATGACTCAATGCCCAATGGATAGGCCTAGGCCACTGGTTCTTATGTTTAGTAGGAAAACATCCCGCAAAGGTCGCCAGAATTGTTGCCTCTATTTCACCTATAGTTAAATCAGGCAAGATGATCAAATGTTAGATCTTCAGAGGTTAGGTGGGACATTCACACAAGGGCAAAGACTCTACATCTGTTGCCAGGTCGCGGGGAACTCAGTGGGAGAAGCTACCCTAGAAGGATTCGGCATGAAAATCATCCAAGGAGAAAGTCGAGAGGACCCTCCTACTGTCTGGCCGACTGACTGCTTGATTCATTCCATCTTGAACAGGTTGCTGAGACCTAGTTTTAGTCACGCCGAACGAGCCTGTAGAGCTATCGCTATAACGGAGGAGGTTCGGTATGACCTCTTACCGCGTAGATTTTCCTTGGCCGATAGGCCATTCAATCGCTATTCGGCAAGACTCTTGGCGACTAAGGGCTTCGGGGAGACCTACAGCTCTCGGTGAGAAGTCCCAGTGAAGGTCGATGTCTTACAGACTTCACATGGGTTCCCCTTGGCATAAGGAGATAGCTTTGCCAAAATGTCATACTGAGGTGGAGATGTCTCCCCGAAATGAAGCAGAGCTCGGCGAAGGGCGAAAAGATTTGGCAGGAGTCTTACTGAATGTAGGAGCCTCCAAAACGAAACAAGGGCAGCGTTGGCAAAGGATATTGCCTTCGGCAGGATGTCTTGCCGAAGGATAGGTGTCATGCCGAAGAGATCAAATGAGGTGGCATCGGCGTGAGTCTCACCGAACATAGAGGTTTCGCCATAACATTTCGGGCTCGACAGGAGGTCTTAGCGAAGGCGAAAGTCTCGCCGAAAGGAAGGACGAACCTCGATAAAGAGGATCTCGGCAGGAGTCCCGCCGACACAAGGAACCTCGGTGTAACTATGGGGACTTCGTCGAAATGTCTTGCCGACATTCAGTGTCTCAACGAAGAAAAACGAATGGAGCTCAGCAAGAGTCATAGAGCTCGGTATAGAGTCTCGGCGAATAGAGACGGTCTTGCCAACCGCAAAGAGACCCCACCAAAGCATGAAGGGCTCGCCAACTGATGATGTCGCCCGGAGGTCATACCGACAGCAGGAAGTCCTGGCGGCATACGAGGTGTTGTCGGCAAGAGTTTTGCCGAACGATGAAACCTTTAGAACAAATAAAGAGTTTGTCGAAGGAAATGAGGTCTACAAGAGGTCTTGGCGACGATAACGACTCTTGGCAACAGGCACGGGTTTCGGCAAGAATTTGCCTTCGGCATATGTCTTGCCGAAAGATAAGGGAACCACCGAAGATAAAAGAAGGGCCTCGCCAGGACTTGAGGCTTTCCCAGTAGTGTCTCGGCGACTGGCAAGGGTTACGCCGACAATATTTCGACGAGGTGTCTTCGGCGTAGCAAAAGTTCGGGAAGACCTCTTCCCGACCAGCGGGAGTCTCAGCGAAGGAAAAGAGGAGCTCGGGCAGAATGAGGATGGGGTTGGCAGGATGTCTCGCCGACCAGGCAAGTTTTTTCCGAACTCAAAGCAAGCTTTCGGCGGAACAGGGAGACTTCGATATAGAGTCTCGGCGAATGGAGTGCATCTTGGCGACGAAAGCGGATGTCGATATGACAGAAGAGGAATCGGTATGATTGTTAGGGCTCGCTGAGAGCTCTCAGCGACGGCTCCATATCTTGCCGACGCCTACGAGAAGATTTAACCGCATCGGGGAGACACGTTTAGTGTCTCACCGATATGCGGTTCAATAGGAGATTTTGACGCCCAAATGATCTAGCGTGGAGTTAACTCGGCCGGTTAGAAGATGCGAGATCAAGCTGTGGCAATCACGAAAGGGCATTAACGGGATGAGGCGGCGAAGCAATAACTGAAAGCAATTGATTTTGAGTTTTATGAGGATATAGTGCGATTTGGAGTTCTTGACTCTATTATATGATAACACTCTTGCATTTGTGGGATTAAGATTAAGCGGTGGGGCATTAAACGGCATTCATTTGGGCCATCTATAATTGTACCTGAGTGCTTTGTAATGTCCCCTTTCTAAGCCCGGCGGTTTTAGGTGGTGGATTGGCCTTTGTTTGAGACAGGAGGCTAATTCAGGAAGTTAAATTAGGGTTTCCTAATTTTGAGGAGGTCATTATGCTTTCGGAGATGAGTTTTAATAGGCGGATTCTTACGGGTTTTGAGGGCTTAGCGGTGACATGCTAAGTCACCGACATTGAGTACTTTTGGAATTTACTATTTTTTAGTAAATTCTGTTTTTAGCGACTTTCAGTGAGCTCAGGTTGGTTGACTTCCGGTTCCAGTTTGATCAGTTGACTTCATCAGTATTTGCTTCAGGGCCTTTGCGAAAGGATAAGTTAAGTCATTAAATTAAAAAGTCACGTTTTAATTATTATAATTAAACGTTGACCCTTGGCTTAGGCTTAATGACTTTATGTTGTGTTTAAAAGGTGGGTCCTTGAGGGTGGCGCCCTCATTGAAGAATAATTTAATATTTGTCTAAGTCTGAACAAAGGTTTGAGGGGCGCATATTCCAAAAGAGGATATTTAATTAAAATATCAACTATTAATGCCTTGAAGAGAAGGTACGCCTTCTTGAGAAGATGAAAGTTTTGACCTAAAAACTGTTTCTAGGGTTTCGTGAAGTCAAGCAGAAATTATAAAAAGGGAGTCTTGTGCATCATTTTGATCATCTTGGAAATTACACTGTTATGCTGCCGGATTGATTCTGGATTGTTCGAGGGATGAAGACCTCCTAGTTTGGGCATCTCTTCTCGTTTGAAAGACAACGACTAGTGATGATTATTAGCCTACTTGTGAGTGCATCTTAGCTATTTCATTTGTGTTCAGTTTTGCATTGAGAAATCTGTTTTGAGTGTTTTAGTGTTTCAGCTTATTGCATTTTTTATACACAGCAGATTGCATGTTTCACTCATATCTTGAAAAATACAAAAATAGTCTTTCTGGGTATTAGCTCATTCCATTTGTTTGTCGGAAGCCATCATATTCTCCAGTTTTCATATTTTATAGTGCTTGCATCATTTTTAAAAAGAAAATCGCCTTTTTCCTTAAGGCCGTACCTTTTAGATTTCTTGGGATTTGTGCATTGTTATTCCATTGCGTTTGGAGTCGGGGTTAAGGTTCTAGATTGGGCGCATTCATCATATTAGTCTATTGCATCTTGGTTTGGGCCATTTGAGTGAGTTGTGAGGGAGCTACAAGTATTTGTATCTATTCACAGGCTGCTGTTTTTAACCAGCAATATACAGATTTGTAGAAGCAGAAAAAACAGATTGTCATTTGTAAAAGTTGTAATGATTCTTATGGCTTATTGAGCTCAGTCAAGAAGAGATTGTAATGTGTTGCATGAATCATATATACAGTTCTAACATCTTGACAGGCATATGATCTTATATTGTAAACTGACCAGTAGTACTGGCAGTCATTATCCAGTTTGTTGCTTGAATTGGTATTGTTCAATTTTCATTTGAAGTTGTAATAGATAGATCTCCGCCCTATGGTCGCTACTATCCCACTCCGGGCTAGAAAGTACATTCTGGGTGTTGAGGGTTTTCAGTTTTTGGCAATTTCCTTCAAGCAGTAGATTTGGTATTCAGCATTTTCTTTCAAGCAGTAGATCTTGTAATCACTCCGTCATATGGTCGCCCCTCACTCCGCATTGGATTGGGTAGCACATACTTGACGTTGAGTTCCTTTCTGCAAGTAGAGTAGAAGACCTCATTGATAATATCTCGGTTATACGGTTGGGTTGTTTCCCTATCACGTTTGTGGTTTTCACCGACTAACTTAGCAGAAGACGTAAGTAATCTGTTATTTGAAAACGAAAAAATTTGGCTCGGTATATTTCAGTGGTATCAGAGCCATCATCCTGCCATCCTGTGAAATCAGCCTTCTATGAGTGACAGAGAACAGAGGTATTTGGCAAGAGTATACAAGAGAGGTATAGTTCAGACACAGTTGCATCAAGCCCCAGAAGGTCACACAGCTTCCGAGGTTTTGAGGGCTAATTGGGAGCCTTCGCAAGAAACAGAAATGGGGGATAATGAAAGAAGTTCTGGCAACAGAGGTGACAATGGGAAGGGTATAGACAATTCAGCCAATTTGGGTCAAGGACTCGATAAGAAGATGGACACCATGATGGATATGTTTTCTCTCCTGTTGGGGAGATTGGGTCCCAATATACCACAACACAACACAGGGCATACCGGGGAGCACAGTGCTTCCAACCAGCACAATGGTCATGTTGCCCAACCTGCAGTGAGCAACACTTACATTTCTGCTAGACCATTCAAACCCACGTTTCTGACACCAGCAATCCCACAGCCTGCTCCTGAAGAAAATGTTTCATCCTTGGAGAGGGTGAGGATAGGCCGAACAGAGTATGACACTCTTCCGGATGAAGTAAAAATTGACATGTCCTTCAATGATTACATGGAGTATAGAAGGAAGGATAGAGGCCAAGGGAGAAACTATGATCAAAGAAGAACCCCAGCACAAGGAGATTGGAATCAAGCTCTCAACAAGGGTACGCTTGCCCATTTTGATGGAAGCGATAATAATTCTGCTCGAGCCTGGTTACAAAAACTAGACAACTATGTGGCACTTAGGCCAATGGCTGAAGAAGAAGCGATTAGATTCGCTACGCTACACCTAGATGGGGTGGCGCATGAATGGTGGTACCATGGCCTAGTCACCTTAGGTCATGGGTCTATCACTAGATACGATGAATTCTCCAATAGATTCATTGAAAGGTTAGAGAAGAAGGACCCAGAAGTGCACTTTAGGGAGTTGGCACAGTTGAGACAATATGGCACTGTGGATGCCTACATAGCCGAGTTTCAAAGACTTTCAGTTATGGTCACTGGAATCACAGAGAGAAGGTTAGTAATCCTATTCACTGAAGGATTGATGGAGCCAATCAAGGGTTGGATCAAAGCTTTTGATCCACCTTCCCTACAAGAAGCAATGAAAAAAGCTAGAAACATGGAGTGGGCTGCTCCCAAAGCTAAGTTCCATTCCAAACCAGCTTTTCACAAAGGAGATAGAGGGAAAAGGTTTCATCAGAAGCCTCATCATAAGGAGTTTAAACCACAGAAACCTCATGGCTCAAGATTGGATCCAGAGACTATCAATGAACTCCGTAGGAAAGGTTTATGTTTCCGTTGTTGGGAAAAATGGTCACAAGATCATGTGTGCCCAAAGGGGGCTAAAATTCATCAAATTGAGTTCTACACAGCTGATGAAAGCAATTCTGATTTTTCTGATCAGCAAGCTGATTTTGAGGACAGCGATGAAGAAAATACTCCAGAAGAGTCTGAAGGTGAAAAAGAAAGTGGTGGTACATTGGCTCAGCTTTCGAGCTTCCAAAAAAATGAATCCTTTAAAGTTCGGGGAATGATCAAAGGGCAACGTATTGTTGCTTTGATTGACACTGGTGCAACACATAACTTCATAGACGAAGTTGTGGTGGCAAAGAAAGGATTGCAAGCAGAAGACTTTGAAGGGTTCAGAGTTATGGTTGCGGATGGGTTTCACATCTCATGCACCAAGAGGATTCCGAACATGTCAATGCAATTGGGCAATTACGAAGTCAAGGATGACTTCTATGTGGTCAGTATTGGAGATACGGATGCTGTCCTTGGCATTCAATGGCTGCGATCTCTTGGAGAGATCTCACTAAATCTGCAAACTATGGAGTTGAAGTTTCAATCCGATGGGAAGAAGGTGGTGTTGAGAGGTATGTCAAATGGTGGTCCTCGGATTGTATCATTCAAGAGGATGGCGAAGTTGATACGTCATGATCAAGTGGAATGGGCTGCTGAGTGCATGATTCTTCCAGCGAGTCTAGCTGAAACTAAAGTAGAACATCCTCCTGATATCCAATCTTTACTCACCAAAAAGAGTAAAGTGTTTGCTGATTTACCTCCTGGACCTCCTCCTGATCGAGGTTCAGAACACATCATAGAGCTCAAGGAAGGAGCTAAACCGGTGATCACAACTCCATACCGGTATCCGAAGAGGGAAAAGGATGAGATTGAGAAGAATATCCGAGAACTTTTGGAGATGGGTTTCATACGCCCAAGCAAGAGCCCTTTTGCTTCTGCAGTGGTTCTTGTAAAGAAGAAGGATGGTACCATGCGCATGTGCGTGGACTATCGTGCTTTGAACCAAAGCACTATCAAGAATAGATACCCCATTCCCAGAATAGATGAGCTCATTGATGAGCTACATGGGGCTAAGTTCTTCTCAAAGATTGATCTAAGGTCCGGTTACCATCAGATAAGGATGAGGGGATCAGATGTGGAAAAGACAGCTTTCAGATGTCACTATGGCCACTTCGAATTCTTAGTCATGCCATTTGGTTTGACTAATGCACCGGCCACCTTTCAGTCTTGCATGA
>VDFB02085309.1:0-12455 GCA_007258455.2 Sequoia sempervirens
GTTTGGCTAGTTATGCAATATACTACATGTCATGTCCTTGATCTAGAACTACCCTATAAACTACTCCTCGACTGTCCATGGATCCATTCCATGCAAGTCATACCATCCACATACCATCAATGTATAAAATTCCAATTCAATGCAGTAGAAGTTACCATTCACATAGATCCTCAACCATTCAAATATTGCCATGCATTAGAAGCTTATTTTGCTCTTTCCCACTATTGTCTTGGAGTGGAAATGGGACCACCACAGACATCATCCTCACATTCATCCACCAACGCATCAACTACCACTTCATTGGCTCCATCATCCACATTTGATTCAACCCTTACCAAAGTCCAGATCATCAACAAAGGGTGTGGTGAATATGAAATGCACACAACTCTGAACATGGCAACCATTCCCCCTTCACCACACACATATGGAAAACCTTCCCAAAGTACACAGAAGGAAGAAGATAAGACCATCACCTAAGATCAAAAAATGTGGGAATGAGCACTTTTCCCTCCCATGGACTCCTACAGGATGAACCAGAAGATGACATAATTCAATGGGTCTACATCGAAGAACCTGGCCCCTCTCCTCCTTTGAAAGAATATTTCTAGGAGAACTATCTTTGGCTCTCTAAGTTTGTAAAGAAGTACAATTATGAGGGAGGGGGCCTTGGCACTAACGAGCAAGGAAGGAAACACCATATTGAGGCTACAATAAGATCGATATATTTGGGCTTGGGTCATGACACAAAACAAAATGGACCTATAACATCATCTAGTGCCTCTAACAACATCAGTGAGAGTAATGGTCTCCTTGCAGATATACCAGAGGAGGAATCCATCATACACACATACAATGACATAGATCACACTGACCTCTCTTCCATGTTCTACTACTTATACATTTGCACCATTAGCCTATCCCTTCAACATCTTGAACTCATAGACTGGTACCTACATGGTAGTGCACCTATCGAAGCCTTTCCTTTAATAGATAAAAATGTACATCTTATAGGATTGGGGGAAGATGAATACCCTAACTGCAAAAGTAAAAAGAAGCAAAATAGAAAAGGGTCACCTAGAAAAAACCTCCCTGAGGCACTTCTTGAGCTAGAAAAAGTAAAAAAAAAAAGTGTATCTAATAGCGAAAACCTTGATGAGGTGCTAGAAGATGGGGATGTTCATCTTCCCCTTATAGGAACTCAACTCTTTGAACAATTTTCCATCCTAATAGAGGAAACACAAGAGATAAATTTGGGAACTACATAGTATCCCAAAATTACATATGTAGCCAAAGCACTGTTAGAGGAAGAATATTCTACCATCACCAAGCTTCTCAAAGAAGGAATCATCAATTTTGAATGGACATATTCAGACATGTCAGGACTTTACCTTGCTCTAGTAGTACATCACCTAGATGTACATCCTGATGCCAAGCCTGTCAAGCAAAAGCTTTGAAAAATTCACCCCCAAGTAGTTGTATTGGTTAAGAAAGAATTGGAGAAACTATTAGATGTTTAATTCATAAGGCCCATTGATTATTCAGAATGGATCTCAAACATAGTACCAGTAGCCAAACCATACATCACTATCAAAGTTTGCACAAAATTCTATGACCTCAACAAGGCTTGTCCCAAAGATGATTTTTCTTTGCTGAACATTGACATGTTGGTTGACCTCACTGCATGCCCTGAGATGCTTTCCCTCATGGATGGATTCTCTTGATACAATTAGATCAGAATTGCACCTAAAGACCAACATAAACCAAATTTCACTATGCCTTGGGGTATGTTCTACTACAATGTCATGCCTTTCAGTCTTAAATGCGGGGAAAACCTACTAGCGAGCTATTAGTATAATCTTTCATGACCTTATCCACATCATCATGGAAGATTATGTTGATGACCTGCTAGGGAAATCAAATACAAGGGAAGAACATCCTGTGGTACTCAAGAATATCTTTGAGCATCTAGAGAAATATAAGCTAAGGCTAAATCCTAAGAAATGTGTCTTTAGGGTCACATCAGGAAAATTATTAGGTTTCATTGTCTCTAGAAGAGGTATAGAAGTTGATCTAGTGAAATTGAAGGAAATTATGGATATACCTCCACCATGCAACCTCAAACAATTAAGAATCCTTTAGGGTAAACTGCAATCCATCTGGTGGTTCATAGCTCAATTAGTTGATAAGTTCTAGTCATTCACTCATCTCCTGAAGTAGGATAACACTTTTAAATGGACTCAACAATGTCAACTCATCTTTGAAAAAATAAAAGAGTATTTGGCTAATCCTCCAATCCTTATGCCACCAATTCTTGGTAAGCCACTCCTGTTGTACATTTCTACTACTTCAGTGGTACTGGGGCATTGCTGGCACAACATGATGAATCATCAAATGAAAGAGAGATCTATTACATTAGTCGAACCCTGGTTGGCTATGAACTAAATTATTCCCCAATGGAAAAATCTTGCCTAGCCATGGTCTTTAGTTCAGAAAAACTCAAACATTACATGCTCAGTCATCTAATAAATCTCATCTCCAAGGGTGATCCACTTAAATAACTATTATCTAGAACAATTCTAACTAGTAGCATGGCTAAGTGGGTTATGCTTTTGAGTGAATTCGATATAGAAAATGTGGATCAAAAAGCTATTAAAGGAAAACTAATCACTAATCAGCTGGTAGATGAACCCCCCATAGATACCTATCCTCTAACCACAAAATTTCTTGATGAATGAGTCTTTTCCATAATAGAAGCGGCCACATGAACATTGTACTTTGATGGGTTTTACACACACAATGGATCGGGGGCAGGAACCTTGCTCATCACCCCCCAAGGGGATTATATAACAAACTCATTTAGATTGGCCTTCCCATGCACAAACAACATAACTTAATAGGAAGATCTTCTTACTAGCCTTAGAATTACAATTCAATGGTACATCACTCACCTTAGAGCTTTTGGTGATTCTCAATTAATTATAAAACAAGACATCGGTGAGTTTCTCACAAAATATGATAAGCTACTACCTTATAAATGCATGGTGGATGACTTCAAGAAGTATTTCAATTCCATCCAGTTTGATTAGATTCCAAGAGTCTAGAGCAAAGTAGCAGATGCCATGGCTACCACTGGTTCCTTAATTGACATGCCCAAGGACAAAATAGAGTGTGAGTTCCTTATTGAAAAGCTCTTAATCCCAACCCATGATATCCCAAAAAGTGAGATGGTGTGCACCTTTGTAGGTCTCACATCCCCTTGGTACCATGATATCTACTCCTACCTTCACAGCAACATCCTACCTCCTAATCTCACATGAAACCAATGCAAGTCTTTCATCCAATGAACATCCCATTACACTATCATAGGTGATACACTTTATCGATGTGGGTATGACAGAACCCTCCTCTGATGTCTGAACAAGACTAAAGCCCACACGACATTAATGGAAATACACAATGGTGTATGTGGGACCCACTCAAATGGCACAACCTTGGCTAAGAGAATTCTCCAAGTAGGATATTACTGACCTACATAAGAACATGATTCTTGTGAGTTCATCAAGAAGTGCTTATCCTATCAACAACACACTAATCTGATACATTCTCGAACACAGGATCTGTATCCTCTTGTAGCACCATGAACCTTATCTCAGTGGGGTTTCGATGTAATCAACAAGATATATCCCCCATCCTCTAATGGCCATACCTTCATCATTACCACAACTAAGTACTTCACCAATTGGGTGGAAGCGATGCCACTCTCACAAATGATAGGTACTCAAATTTCCAAATTTATCCTCTTCCATATTCTCTGCAGATATGGAATACTATCCACCATCACCTCTAACAATGGAAATCCTTTCAAGAACAAATCTACGAAACACTTTTGTGACAACTTTCATATCCAACATCATTGGTATACACCTTATTACCCCTAAGGCAATGGTCAGGAAAAAGCCACCAATAGAACCCTCATATGAATCCTTAAAAAGGTGGTCAACAATACTAGTCAAGATTGACACCTTTACATCCATCCCGCCCTTTGGGCATACTGCACTTCCATCCACACCCCTACTGGCTCCACTCCATATTCTCTCATCTATGGTGCCAAAGCAATCTTTTTGATTGAGGAAGAAATACCATCACCGAGAATCTCCCTAAAGAATCTTTTCAGTGATGAAGACGCTCAAGTTGCAAGACTTAGCCAACTAGAACTCCTTGATGAAAGATGAATCAAATAATATGACCACCTTCAAGCCTATTAGAATCATTTAAAAAGAAGCTACAAGAAGAAGGTTTGTCCCCATCAATTCAACATTGGTGATTTAGTCCTCAAGGAGAATTGTTGCACTCAACATGACTAGGAAAAGAAGGGAAAATTTGAAGAAAATTGGCTTGGCCCTTATTTCATCATTGCAAAATATGGATTAGGAGCATACCAAATTGCTACACTTGAAGGAGAGCCCCTAGAGGATCCCATTAACATCATGCACCTGAAAAGGTTCTACACTTAAATCAGCTAGGGTATCCTATCCTACAAAAATCCAAAAGAAAATAAAAAATGATCAAAAATACAAAAAAAAACAAAAAGCAGAGAACCCCAAAAAAAATATTGGTGAGAACCTAGTCACAGGCACCATTTGTAAAGTGCTTAATGATTATCTACCTTGCATCCTAGTTACTTAATGCTTCCATCCATCTTGATCTCATATCTTATCATCTCCTCAATCCTCTCCTTCCATCCACATCCATCATCTGCTCGCCTAGTATATTTTGGTTGAGCAACAAATCTCATCCGCTATCTGTTATCTTGAGCTTTTATCTTGATTTGAGCTTGTATCATTAGTTTAGTCATCTTTTTAGTCTTTTGTGTCCATCTAGCTTCCTCCATTGTGTTAGTCTTCATTTAGATCTCATCCAGTCACATCAGTCTTTTTTTTCTTTATCGAAATACATTGCCCCTGCACATTCGCATAGGCAAGGCTGATCATTTGATCTATCCTTGAGGAATTTTGTCCATCCTATTTTGGTAATTCATCATGTTCTCCATTGTCCCCTTTTCACTCTCATTCCTGGTCCATCTTTTTTATTTTTTGAACTATGTTGTCCCTACACTTTCACATAGGCAAGGTCAATCATTTGATCAACCCCCAGGGCTTTGATTCATTTTTTTCCTTTCTTTGTTTTCTTTGTTGTCATTTTCCATCACTCATCTCCATTTTTCCTCTTTCTACTTTTATCCATGATCTTTTCTTGAACTACGAGATCTTTTTTCTTTCACCTAGGAAAGGCTAATCTTTGATTGGCTCCTAAGCCCCTAGGTCATTAGGGTGTGTCAGTCTTGTGTCTCATGTCTTCTATCATGTCATCAAGTATGTCTTTATTTAGCTATATCTGCACAAATGAGATTGACTTGTATCATGAGATTTGATTATTTTGTAATTTCCTACATCATAATCAATCTTTTATTTTAGTATCCATCCTTAGTCTTAACATGATCCATCCTTCCTAATAGACCTCATCAACCCCATCCATCCTCTTGATCCTATGGCAAAGGACATTTTAAAATTGATTGTGATCTTTTGATACTTTTGGATTTTATTTATCATTTGACCTCTCTATCACAACCTATTAAGACTACCATAATCTATCATATTATGGTGTGTTTTGGTCAGTCAACATAGGGGCATATCTTGATCTTTTTTCTTTATTGTTGTCTTCTTGTTTTTCCCACATAGTACCCACCAAGATCCTCGAGGTCTTGTGTTATCCTGGGGCATCCTTTTGTTCTTGTGGTTATCCCAATGCCTAGCCCAACCAAGGTCTTCATGTGATGTGTTTTTTTGTGCATTACATGCTAATTCACCTTGGTTCACGTACCATGGTACCTAGTGTCTTATGCTATAGAAAAAATTAGTGCTCCAAAAATGGAAAATTACATTAGTATTTCATTTCATGATTGATTTTGTTGCATTTCATTTATACCCAACCTATGACCTATGATTTTGGTTGTGCAAACATTCCTCCTTCCATCTCTCATTCTTCTCAGGTTACCTATGGTTCTTGACAGGTGCAGTTTCACACTGTTAATTTCATAATGATTTTAGGTAAAGTACTTTCCATTAAACCAATCATATGCCTACCATCTTCCTTCATTACTATGCACGTATTTATTGATACTTGTGTTCATGTTGCATTGTATTTCACGTTAGGCCATCACACTCACATATCATGCACCTTTATTTTGTATAAGCTAAAGCAAACATGATCCCAAATAAAGTCCATCTACCATCCATGTTGCATTTCATTTATCCATTAGTGTTTGTAAGGAACTTGTTTGCATTTCATCTCAAATTATAGATTCATTTCCTTTCATTTCATGTGCATTATTATCTCATATTCAAATTTCAATGTTTAGATTAATTGTATCTGATTATTCTAAACATCTTATATTCATTGCATTAATCATTCATTTCCATATTAATCCATATCATGAACATATTGTATACATTTCCACCTACATCATAAGTTGTTAGATCCATATCCATAGCATATAATGTCATAAATCCATCATCACATCTTGCATCATACATGTTAGTCATCATATATATCATACATCCCATCCATATAAGCGTCAACATGCATCATCATAAGCACATACATATATCACATCATCATGATCATCCATCATAAAAGCATAAACACATACATATGTATAAATAGAATCATCCATCACATATACATCACATAGTGTCAATAAGGGCTATCACATATCATATATAAAAATCAAACTACATTTTCCATCTCATAATCAAAATACATATCCATCACATATGTCATCAAATAAAGTACAAATACAAGGCTCTAGATCAACTCTGATCTCTGCTGCTTTGTACTATACATCCATCAGTCGCCTATAAAAAAATGGTACCCGATCACCTATCCTCTCCCCTCTCTACTATGAGCTACCCACATCTGATCTTTGGGGTGAGTCTAGAACTCCCCCTCTACATGGAGGAGTCTCTCTCCAGTTGTATATGTGGGTACGTGTCCCTACTGACTGGGATGGGACTAGCATTTGTGGCCTCACTTGGATGTAGGGAGGTATCTGCCACTCCTCTAGCACTATTGTATGGTAGGATGCCATATAATAGCTAACCTCTCACATGTACTCATCCTACTCCACTGCATTATATCTAGCTACGTCCCACTCTCCCCTGTATCATCCCAGGATCTTTGCTCCTGCGTCCATGCATCATATACTAAACTTAGCTACTCAATCTCTACTCCCATCTACAACACCTACTCTGTGGTCCTATCCCTCTTATCCCACATATCATGTATCTAGGCCTACAATCTCCAAACCTTTTGCCCCATCTCACCACCCTCACCCTACACTACCTGTGCTAGAACCTATGTTGCATCTCTCTCTCTCTACTACCTATGCTTGTGCCACTTTCACATCCCTCACTCTATAGGGTCTGCACCTGTCTTTGTGATTCATTCCTCTCCCTCTATAGGGTTTGCACCTATCTCTATGATGCATCCAGCTCCCTCTGTAGGTTCTACACTTGTATCAATTTTTCATCCCTCTACCCTTGTATGGTTTGCACTTGTATCTATCTTGCATCCCTCTCTACCTATAAGGTCTGCACCTAGGCCCTCATAGCATCCTCCCTCTCCTGTATCAACCCCATATCTCCCACTATCTATTTTGCTACCTCAACTCTATTGTGGAACTCATCTCACCCCTTTCTTAGTTTTTAGTCCTCTCTCTCAATAGTCCCTCCACTTGCCTCCTCAGATCATCCATGTCCCTCTCCACCTCTTCCATGGTCTCTGCTGATACTTACTTTGTCACTCCTCGAGACTCTCATTGTCCCCTCACCTGTAGTATGATCACCATTGCCTCTAGCATGTCCTACTCCCATCTCACAACCACTTCCTCATCATGCTCTTTAGATACCTCTCCCTTTAGTTGAGTCACCCCTGGTCATAGCTGGCTCACCTCATCATGTAACTCATCCCTCTTTTCCTGTATGTCATCCATGAATCATGCTATCACATCTGCTATGCTATCAAAATACCTCTCACCCTCTACTCTAACCCTTGCCACCTCTGCTCACAACATGTTCACCTCTCCTTCTAGTTAATATCTCGCAACATCTATATCTCTCAATCTCTTCTAGACGATCTATAATATCACCACGGCCCCTCTCAATAGTATAGCTAGATCCTCTGCTATTGGTGGTACCATGGCCAATGGGGGAATATCATGAACATCCATATCCATCACCTCTACCTTGGCCTTATCTCTCCCATCCATCCTTGCCTCATCTCTCTCATCCATAATCTTCACCTCCACTGCATCTCTCTCCCACTCTTCCATGATCTCTACCTAGGCTCTCCTCCACTGTCTCCTCCTCCTCACCCTTTCCTACTACCCTATATCCCCAACCTCTCCATTTCCTCTATCATGCTGATGTGCGGCCCTAGCCTACACCCCTTTCTTACCTCTACCATCCATCATCTCCACCTCTACCTCATCTCTCCCCTACTCTACCCTGATCTGCACATAGGCTCTCCTCCACTATCTCCTCCTCCTCCCCACCCTCTCTTGTTGCCCAATGGCTCTAGCCTCTCTCTATCCTCTCTCATGTTGCCTTGCTGCTCTAGCTACATGTTTTCCTCCCTCATGCTACCATGCTACTCTAGCTGCCTCCTACCCTCTCCTCTACTATCCTCTCCTCATCCCTCTCCTCTGGCCTGCTAATCATAGCTCATCCTTTGGGTTAAACCCCAATGACTCCTCAATCAGCTGCTATAGATTAATCCATGGGGGTTGGTGACAGGTATGCCATGTTGTGTATCAGATTGTAACTCCTTCGTCTACTTCCTCCCAAGTCCTACCCAAGTAGGGTACTGTTGATGGTGTTTTTTGCACAGCAACAACTTAGATAGAATATGGAAATCCTATCTCTCTTGAAAGGTAAATATCTATTAGCAAGCCTCAAGATATAACCCCAAGGTCTCTAATGTTGGGTCTTGACAATGCATAAACAACTCAATGATAAATTTGAAAATACTGGTAATTACAAAGGGACCTTACTACAAGCAAATACTGAATCCTTTAATTTATTATATCTAGCAATATGGTGATACTTCCAATCCTAAAATATAAATTGAATGATAAAGAAATAGAAAAAGACAAGGTTTCAAGAGATTTCTAAAATTAAAACTACTCCTAAGATTAAGAATGCAAATGATGAAATACTTGAAATAGACCAATCCCTCGGAAATTGATTCCCGCTTGACCCAAATAAATATGCAACCTTATAGAAATAGTGTAATATTCTATGGTATTAAGAATTTTAAAATAATGAACATTCATCCAAAACATTCCTATTGCAATTGAAATGAATAAATCTTCACAATTGAACTAAGCACAATAAATATAAGCTCTAGGCTAACTTTGCAAAGCAACCAACAACCACCTAGCTGCAAACACTTCAAACATCAAACCATAAACACCGTTGAATCATATCTAATTCTAAATCTAACATATATATATTATTTATCAAGAAATCTAAAAAGATAGAATAACAAGAACCATGCAAGATAAATCAACACAAGAAAATTCACCAAGAGTACAATGTCTTCAATTGTATTGAATCACCCAATAACAACAAAAATTCTAGTGTTTTGTGTTGCAACACTTGCTCAAAATGAACTAACTTCTAACTCTTGCTCTACTACCTAATTCACTTCAATATCCAAAACTATCTAGCACTTACAAATGAGGTAGAATGCCATATTTATAGAAACTCTCCAAGATATGTTAGCCCAACTAATGTTTACAATAAAAATGGCCACAAAATAAGTCATCCAAGATGAATTCAAATAAAAAAAAATGCATTAAATGCATTAACTCCATCCATGTTGGCCTAGGATCTCAAATGTAATCCGGACTAATGCATGTGAAGGAGAAGGGAAATAATAGGGAAGCACAAATTCTGATGTAGCATTGTATTAACTGCTTCCCCCTTTATCTTTATCTATTTGATCTTGCACCTTCAAGAAGATTCTATCTAAGTTAGCCAAGGGTGGAGTAACCAAAACCTTAATCCATCTTTCAATGGATCTTATATCATCTCTTGACTACTTCACCATTTTGTCCCATTCTACCTTGTTGATTTGATATTTGGCAATCACTACAATGTGGGTAGTTGCATCATCCAATTGATGTTTAATGATAGGGCCCTCATTTACCGTAGCATATACATCTTGCCACCATTTTCTCAACTCCTCCAAGCTAAGATGCTTTAGCAAAAATTTCTTTCTCCCTATCATCACCTCAAAGAAGGAAATGCACCTGTTGTATATTTCAGTCAAGCTGTCCTCAATTTTCCTCCTCTATTTATATACTTTCTTCAAAACCTTATGCCTAGTTTGCAAAGCTTCATACCATTCCCAAGGTTTTGTAGCTCTAGAAGAAGGAATAATTCCATCACTTACTAATTTTTCTTTATCATAATCCATGATGATTTTAGTCTTCTACAATAGGAGACCCACATCTTCCTTATTCTAAGCCAACACACTCCTCATCCAATCTAATGATCTCATTGCATCCCCTCTAGTTGAAATAATGTCTTTAATAACATCACCCCCCTTATTTTGTACTCCTTGTAACTAGCCAACTGTAGCATGTGTGGTACTCTTCATTCTCTCCAAATATGATATTCTCTCTTGTGGCAAGAAGTTGGCAGCAGATGGTGAGGAACTAATAATTGCAAAGGCTTCATCAAGTCCTATAGATATCTTTTAAATTTGTCATTTTCCTTCTTCAACTATTGTTTAGTCTATGTTTCTTTCCTCAATCTACCTAGAATCACAACACTAGAACCTTCATACTCTTCAATATCATGTTCCATGGAAGTAGGCCCTAGGTTAATGTTTTGCACATGGTAATCAATTCCAGTTAATAATATATGTTCTTATCAGGAGTAGGAGTAGCAATATGGATCACCTTGTTGTTGGTGTAGACATCCAAATTTGGACACTTAATTTATCCAAATTTATCACTTTTCATCTAAACATCCTCTTATCCGAGTTAATTAAGTAATATTATTAATTCTGCTTAAAATCCTAAGGTATTTAATTAATAATTAAATACCTTACCCTCCTTAATCCTCTTTTCATCAAATAAATTAAATAAATATTACATTTATTTAATTCCTCACATGTCTTTTTCATCAAATCCTAATCCATTTCCTAATTTCTTCATTAGGGATGTGCATGCCTAATCCTTGATTAGGATGTGTCACATCCTCCAACTTTTGCAAGTTGGCTTTTAATCCTTATTTATCTTCTAATTATTGATTAATTAAGCCTAATCATTCTCCAAGGAATTTTTAATTCCTTTTTATTCTTCCTAGATTCCCTCTTTTATATGTGAATTTTTAATTCACATTCCATTCTTCCAAGGCTTCTAGAACCTTGGACTTGTCACAATCTCCACATGTGACCCACCTTGGACTTGTCACAATCTCCACATGTGACTAAGTCCCACCTTTTTGGAGCCCACCTTTTACCCTCTAGATCATCCTATGAATGTGAATTTTTAATTCACATTTATATCCCCAACCACCTTTCCTTTTCCCATGTAGATTTTTGAGGAATTCCAAAATTCCTCAAATGTCCCTTTCACTCCCACTTGGGGACAAGAAATCCCTTTTTGTAGGAAATCCTCTCATCCCCAAGGTGCATGTCCTTTTCCACCTCATGTACCTTTTTGACAACTCATTTCCACCTCATCCCCCTTGTCCACTTCACCCTCCACATGTCAAGATGTGAGGGCTTGTGGGTTCTCAACCCACCATAGCCCTTCATCTTGGCCTTGTTGGATCAATCTTGACCCTTGAATTCTCTAGAGAATTCAAATTCTTCTATAAATACCCCCTCCTCAAGGGCATTTCCACAAGACTTTTGATTTTCATAACCTTATGCTGTCCATTTTGCCTTCACAACACTTAGCTATCTTGCACCCTTATGCTGTCATTTTGCATTCTCAACACTTTGCACTCTCATAACTACATGCTGTCCAAGCCTTTTTCAATCATTCAACCATCTTTGTCCATCATTTTGCATATTGAAGCTTGCATTATAGACATTCAAACAATCATCTAAGGAGCACACAACCAATCCAAGCAAGGGCCAATCAAAGAAGTTTCAACAACAAGGGAGGTAAAAGTGTTTGTGTTTCATTTTATTTGCATTCCTTTTCGTTGTAACTCTCTTTTGGATAATCTTGAGGTGTCCTTGGTGTTTTGTCTTTCATGTTTCTTAGTTATTTTGCACACTTAGAGCGGTAGGAAATTCCAAGGTATACATTTCTGGCACGCCCGGTGGGACCCACATACGGGTCTTGCATTTAATCTTCCTTTGAGTTAAGTTTT
>VDFB02085310.1:0-29916 GCA_007258455.2 Sequoia sempervirens
AGAGATAGAGGTAGAACGTATTGCAACAATTATAAAATGATCTTTTTATTATTTTTCCAAAAGTAGTAAACACAATACACTAAAAAGTACTTGCATTATACAAGTGTATATAATATACCAGAATAATTACCTTAATGAAGGTATGCCAATCATGTGTTTTCATCCCTGACCCAAATTCACCTTTCTTTGTTATTATATTGTTTATGTTCATAGCAAATCCTGTGGGAAATCAAATTTTTCGTATGACTTCTTTTATAGCATTGTTTTGTTGCTCTGTTAATAACCAAGGAAGGGCACTTATATTAATTTTGGTCTCCATTGGTATTTAATTGAATGACATTTTTCATTGCATGATTGGCTTCCTGAATGTCACTACAAATTTTGACAATTTTTTCTTTGTCATGCCTTCCATCCAATATTTTCCATAATGTTTATGTTATATTCTTTATGATATGCATTGTATCAAACAAATGCACAATTTGTAGCTGCTCATAGTAGGGCAACCTACTAAATTGTCTAGGATAACTTTTTAGTCCCTATGGAAGCTGACCATTAATGCCTTGACGACCTTCATAAAGCATATAAGTTAAACAAATTAACAATGAAAATCATTGTCAATTACAACATGAGTAAACACAACACAATATAAAAATATAAATTCAAAACATATCATATATGATAGATAAACAATTTGATCCGATGTATAACCTTGACGATTGATTCTATTATATTCCAACTTCCATAGGTGAGGTGACATTCTTCGTGGTTTTGATGTAGTCTCCCCTTTCCCATTGAAAAGATGTTTTTCAGTAGTTCGATACTTATGATTTCTATGGAGGAAGTGCCTATACTCATCAAACACCTGCTTTCCTAAACTTGTTGAACGACGAGATTTCATCTTTGGACCACAAATTGGACATGCAAATTTTCCCTTTGTTTGAAGACCTACAAGATGATATATAATTGGATTAAATATGTCAATTTTTATAACTATATATAATTAATAGATTATTTTAAAAAAATTCATGATATCTACTTCATCAAATTAAATATTGTTAAAGTGTAGTCGAACGTTATAACATACCACAAAAATGTGTTAGCCCTGGGGCATCATGAATTATCTATACAAGCATTGCATGGAATTGAAGTTGTCTTTGTCCTATTGGTCTGGAGACATCACACATAGTGACGCTATTCCATAACTTTAGTAACTCGTTGATAAGAGGTTCAATATATACATTCATATCTTTAACTTGGTACTTACCTAGTTGAATGAACATAAACATTACATAATTATTATAACCATTTTACTGCAATATATATAAATTAATGTACATGACTATTGAATGAAAAAAATATAAGTCATTATGCAACAAATAAGACATATGAGATGCTAATATGTTAAAGAAAATTGATGTAAACAAATACTTGGAACAATCATTAACAACATTATGTGCTCCCTCTTTATTGACATCCATGGAGGAATGTTATTGTTGATAACAAAAACAGGCCACACTGAGTAAATAGATCTCAACTCTTCAAATGGATTGACACCGTCCGCTCCCAATGAAATCCTGAGATTACAAGGTTCTTCTTCAAAGTGTGGCCATTTTTCCTCCATGTCCCTAAATGCAAAACCATCCGCAGGCATTCGAAGAATGTCATCTCTACTTCTATTCCATTCATGGTAATCTATCAATTGCGCTAAGCTTTCACACCTAAATAATCGCTACATATGTGGAATAATGAGAATATAATGAAGAACCTGGCGAGGCACCTTTTTTGTTAGTTGATCTGTTCGATATCTACTGATATGACATTTCGGGCATTCTGTTGCAAATTCCTGTTGTTTATGATATATAATATGATCATTGGGACATGCATCTATTGCTTGATACTCCATTCCGATATCTTTCATAATGGCACATAAATCCTGTGATGAGCGCAGGTAAAATATTTGATGGTGGTAACAAAAATTCACCAATAAATCTACAACAAAAATAATTTATTTATATAAAGAATATTAATGGTACATATTTCATTCCTTTTATTTACTAGTGATGAACTAACAACAATTAAAATAGATGAAAAAGATGACATATATGACATACCTTAACATCCGGGTGGAGATTGCTATATTTGATAAACCATTCATAACCTTCAAGTTCAACAACAACAATACAGCAGAGAGAAGAGTTGTTTCAGAGCCTTCATAAAGGGGCTCATATGCCTTGTCAAGTACAGGTAAATCATGAACATCATCAAAGTCATCTTGATCATCATGATCAGCTCTGCCACTAAATGTGGCATGGATCAATGTATTTGTACCATCATCTTCAACTATGTTTTCTGGCGCATGATCATCTTTTTCCATAGGATCATTAACTTCATCTTCGATATTCACAGCTCCATGTTCGTCTGCTTGCAAAACCACATTTTTCGGGCTGTGATAATCCATATCATCTTCCCTAGGGAACCCCACCTTTATAATAATGATTTACACAAATAAACCATGATCATGATCAAGTGATTATATATATATATATAAAATGTTAAAACAATATAAACATTTACAAATTCAATCAATATAAACACATATAATGAACAACTTACCAATGGACGATAATCATGCCCCCCTTCAACGTAACCATGTTGCTTACAATGTTTCTCATATGTTGTGATTACAAGTCGTCTCATTTTTAGGCCCTTGCAATTATTGCAAGGACAATAACATTTCCCATCACCCTTTCTTTTCAATCTAGCCCACAATCTATCAAGTGTCTCTTCATTTTGTTCTGGACTAATATTATTTGACATGATTTTTCTTTACCAAGCTTGACTATTTAGATCTTCAAAATATATCAAACTCACACTCCAATAATTTTTATTCATAGACATATAACATAATCTAATAATTCTGATATTTTACACCAAAAAAATTTGGCATGCAACCACCCCTGCAAAAGAGAAGATAGTCTGAAGTTAATGACCCCAAAAAAAACTTTAAAATGCTAATTCCAAACTTATTAAATTCTGATTTTACTATGATTTCCAACCGTTAAGACTCCTAAAATCAGAATATTGAACTTGATCACAAAATTCCTACAACAATGGAGGTAGCCAGCTAGTAAGAGCAAGTGACCCATTCCTAAGGAGCAACGAGTTGGAATCATCATTGTTAATGTCAATACGGATTTATCCTTTTAGTTAAAGATGCAATGTGTCACTTCTTATGACGAGCTTATCCCTAGGGCCCTCAACATTGAGAGAGCCCTAATAAAAAACAACAGAAGTATTGGTAAGAGCATGATTAGGGTACAAACCCTAGGCCTCCGTAGAAACATAAACAATAACTATAATGGATTAGTGAGGTTGCAATACTAGAAAGATTGAGACATTGTAGGTAATAACAAAATCTTGCAATCTAAAGATTGTAGCCACAACAAGTACCATGTGAAGCTAGTGACATTTGTAAATGCAATCTACTTAGAAGAAGAATGATACTACTTGAGATGTGACAAAGAAAAACAGATCGAAAAGGACAAGATAATGTTCAAAAACCTTGCATAGTAAAGTGGAGACTTTAACAAAGGAGTTTCCCCTTACCCCTTGGTTTAATCTTATGGTTTTTCTGCAATGCTTTTGTAAGTAGGGACAAGAAAAATGCACCGTGGAATTCATCATTCAAATAAAGTAACAAAGGGTAAATCATAGGTCTAATGTTTTTCTTAGCCATTAATATTGTATAATGGAGGTAGTGGATTGCATGTTTGAGCGTTGTTTTGAGACTCACCAAAGATGGGAGAATAGTGAATAATACCCGGATCGTGGAAGTAGTGTCAATAAGGTTGAAGGATCTAAGAACTACAATACCATGAAACAATGAGTCCTCAGAAAGGGGTAGGCAAAATTATAGGGCATAGTTTGATTTTTATAGAAGGATGCTCATGAAAGGAATCTTCGGCGATAGTGAGTGAAGTGCGTTTGAGATTGCAGCTGAGGGTGCAATACTCAGTTTTAAAGGAAGTTAGCAAAGCAGTAAATGTGCAAGAAAATTGAATTGTACACAACAAACAATTCACAATGTTATCTTCTATAATGCCTTGAGTTTGAAGACAAAAATCTCATTATATCTTCATGATGAAAGTGGTGAGCTTAATGGTCAATCACTGGCAACCATGATTTTAAAGCATGCTATTTTGCTTATGGAGGCAACATTTTAAGCAAGGCGTTGAGGTGGTTTAAATACTGCGCATGAAGGACTTGTTTTATATGCATACTATGCAGTCTAGCTTAAGACAACGTTCTTAGAAGAGATTGAAGGTGGATTATGGAACTCAAGGGTTACCATGAAAAAGATTAAAGCAAAGACTAAGATCTATTTAAAAGCCACGATCATGAAGATATTAAAGATGTCACATGCAAAACCCAGAAGCTAGAGTAATGAATATAGTGCTGGAAGAGGATAGTGTGTCGTGGTAAAGATTTTAGGAGATCTCCACATTATCTAATTACAGGAAATACATCATTTATTTTATTTTTAATTAAAAAAGAAACTTCTAAACCCTCTATATAGGATACATTGATACTCAAAAGCTCCTCTCAAGGAATTTGAGATTATGCAAATATATGTCAAGTAACATTCATAAGGTTTAGAAAATATTGATCACTCTCTAGAATAGCCCATTAAACATGGGTTGTGCTTGAATGCACTACATAATTGATATAACACAACCACTCTACATATCAACTAGAGTTATAGGCTCTTTATTGCAGCAAGAGGTAATCACTCTTTGATCATGCTATAATTATATCCTAACTTGTTAAACTTGAGACAACCTGAATGCACCCAATGATGATTGACACCTACATTATACAAACCTTGAATTAACTACATTATATGAGTGCCTCCATTTCTATCACAACATAGCCACATTAAACTTAGGTCACACATGAATGCTTCTTGTATTTGTTATAGCACAACTGTGCCACATGACCAATAGAGTTATGGATCACATAATTATAGTCACAAGAATTTGTTCCTCAGTTGTGATCTTATGGTGATTCCACACAACAAAATCTGGATATGAAATTCTCAAAACCCTTAACCTCTAAAAATGAAATTTGATGAGATGTTGCTTTAAAATATGATTTTCAAACCTAGAACTACAAATCTGACTTCACAACTAAATTCTACAAAAAGACAATGACTACCCTCAACCTGGCGATATCTTCTTGAAATTTTTCTAATTTTTCCGAAGAAAATCGTCCTTAGTTCTCCACAAACTATCTCAAGTAGAGCAAAACACTATCGTAATAAATCAGGCGCGAACTCACTTTTCTTTATGTTGGCCGCAATTTGATTTTTTTTAATTTTTCATGTTTGTCAAAAATTCGACAAAAATGATAGCCGACATTTCGACGAACCCTAGTTTCGTCAAAATTTTGACAAATGTCAGGGATAAACTTTGAAAAAAATGGAAATTACACATCAAATTTTACAAGCACCCAACAAACATCAAATTTTACATATTTTGTCAGACAGTTTCGTCGGATTTTGCAGACAAATTTATTAGTGCACCTAGACTCGACCCAAAATTATCTAACTTGCTAACTCATACTTCTGGCCTTGAAATCCTTCATATAGAAAATGAACGAGAAAACAAGCATCGGGCTAGAAAGTACACATGTCACCAGCCATTTGGAGCACTTGGTGACATTCCAAAAATTGTTACAAAAAAAATCACCCTGAAGAATATTCTTGTTCATCGTACCCTCTAAAAAAAAGTTCATGTACCAACAAAAAACCATAAGAATCCCGCACCAAGACAGCCACCAAAGCAAAACTAGAAACCGTTGTAACTGCAACATTTGATCTACCACCCGTTAGCAGCTCATTCATTTTACTCTTCCTTAGTTAAATATTTAGTTACCCATTTCTGGTATTCTTAATCAATCGACCAGTCAAAATTAATCACCTCATTCACCTTGGTACTATAAGGTGTGTATTTTACCGCTACATGATTCACATCTCTTTCAAAATATTCCAAAAATGAGCCGGTACTAATGATTTTATCCATACAACTCACCAACAAATCATAACCTGAGTCATCACAAATTAATTTAATTTGACCATTGATGACCTCACTTGATTGATACTGCCATTGCTGGAGTGACCTCACTTTCCCCTGCTCATCAATTATATCAGGTAACAATGTGTTACCCCAATCATTAAAATTCCTCACCAATTCCCCGATCTTCCTACTCAAATCATCTGGTAGAGTTTGAAAATCTTGCAGTGATTTAACTAATACTTGAGTAGGCTTTAATGATTGGGGCCTATTACTTGTATCAAACCTTGAGGCCTTATACATTACATCTAAACTAGCCCTATGGATCAAATTTTCAATCAATGGTATAACTACCTCCTGATCCCTATCAATATTCTTTATTGCATCTAATAATAAAGAATATAAAGAATGTATAGATGGAAATTTATTATCAATCCTCTCATTTAAATGTCTTAAGATAGTAGTAACAATCTCCTTTTTCTTTGAAAGAGATCCTTCCTCACTTACATTCAAAGATTCCTGTAATTCATCAATTTTGTGCATGAGCTACTTCTTTGTAGGATCCACATAGCATTCTATTTCTTCATCAACTTCCTCTAAAGAAGGGGTGAAAGAAGGATTCTGACTAGGAGACCCTTGTGTGGAAACAATTGGAGGAGGCACTAGCCCTTATGTGGAAGACAATGTACTGGTGCCTAGAGAACTTGATGTCTCCCCAATCTGTTTATACCTTAACCTTTCCACCTCAGTCTACAGCTCAACATTCTTCTGCTGCATCTTGTTGTATTCCTCAATCAAAAGGTTATATTTCTCCATTAGGCTCCTCCTTTCGGCCTCCTCCCTTTCAGTAGTTTTTTGGGCCAATTCAGCCACATTCACAGTCAAATTAGTGCCCTCGGTGGTTGAGGTCTTTGAAGCTCTCTTCATTATTAACCCTCTTAAATTTGGGTTGATATCAGAAACATCTAGATTTTTCCCTTGTGGGGCCAATGCCCAAATTGCCAAGGTTTCATACTCTTCACTGAAAGCAGAGTCTTGCAGTGCTACCTTGACCTCTTCTTCAGAGTCTTGCAAGGGATGCTTGGACTTCAAAATAGCATTAAAGGCCACTGCATCTGCAATATCCCATTTAGTAAAAATCATTACACCAGCCTGACTCACCAGTTTTCTACCTTCCTCAGGAGTGATGTTCTTGAATTCTTCCATTAATTCAACTTTCACTTCCTCATCATTCTCTTGGTCTGACCTGTCAGGTCTTAGTTCTCTTCTCTTCTTACATTTATCTTGATATTCTTCAAATTTCATCCCCCATACCAATTGCAAGAATACATGAGTCTTTACAAATGCATTGTCATCTAGAAATTCCTCGCATGCCTCCATTCTTGCATCTTGTACACATTTTCCTTTCATATCCAAATCGGATAAAACCAACTGAGCTGGCCTAGGAGGGGAAGGCATACCAACCTGAAAGTCATGATCAGTAACAACAATTTCATCCATCAGATCCTCCTGTGGTTGATCAATTCTTTGCCTCTTAGGGCTTGACTCAAATGGTGGTGATGAGGGACTATCTTCTGGTGATAGTTCTAAATCAAAAATATTAATTTCCCCAAGCACTTTGAATTTTGGACCTGGCTGTGAAGGAAATTTCATTATTTGCTTCCCCTTTCTATCCACTTCTTCCTCATCATTGTTGTCATCCTTTTTCCTCCTATAAATAGGCCTTTTTCCTGTAGGCTTATATGTTGGACTTGTTTCAATCGGTCTGACACCTTGTTCTTGTACACCTAGACTCAATTCTAAATTTATATTTTTGGTCCTCAAGGTGCCCATAATCTCTTTGAAGTTTTCCATCAGAAAATAAATTTTCTTATGGTATGGACTGAACTCCAACAATGGATCATACTTTAGATCCATTTTGTGCACAATATCTAATAGCTTATCATAAGCTATCCATTTCTCCTTTTTCAACTCCTGCTTATTTAGATCAAACTTGTTTCTAATTAGGTCCTCAGGAAAGTTGAACTCATTCACAAACTTGCCAGCCTTTATCCTTTGTCTAAAAAGGGAAAAGAAATCCTTAGGATCATGTTGCCGCTGTGGGCTAGACCTTAAATGGTAATCATCAAAGAATTTCTCAAAATGCACCCAGCCTCATTTTGAAAAGGAAAAATTGGACACCACTATATAATTTGGGAAAAATGTTCCCTTACCCCTCCTAGTGAGGTTGTCCTCATGGATACAACCTATTTTGCACATAACTTCTGCAAACCCCACTCTTGGTGGCACATTGTACGACAGTATATGAGGGGTTCCTTGAAAACAATATACCCTTAAAACAGTGTTGACTTGGTATGCTATAATGTCACCCCAGTTATGGCAGACTTTCAGTTCTGGATTCCTCCCCTTTGGTCTGAGGAAATCATGCAATTTCTCAGGGATCCTAGGTACATTTACCATCGATCTAGCCCTTAATCTAGAAGCAAAGCAATTATCAAATTGCACATAACTAGTGCTTTCCTTATTGCAAGATAAATATGCAGTCCATAACTGTACTGGAAACCTTTCTCCATCGACTGATTGCCTCAATTCTATCTTCTCAGAGAAAAACTTAGCATTCTTGCACAAGAATATATACATCAACATAGAATACCAAAAGAATTGTGTGCCGATATAATTTTTCTGCAACTTTGATAGCCCTTCATGTATCCTCTCAGCCAAGAAAGGAGCAAAGTCATAAGTCACAGAGAAGTTAGGGTGTTTTATTTGCACCCCCATGAACATGTATGCAATGGGCATCACTGAACCAAGACTGAAACCCAAGATCTGGCATAATGAATAAAAAGTGGCCAAGAAATGATTTGCAAAATAGTTTAATCTAAAAGGTTCTTGGTCACTAGGGCTAATGTGAAATCTTGAACCTCCTGCCCTAGCCAGATGATGTTGAAGCAACTTAGCTCTAAAAAGAGACTTCAACTTTGCATATTCCTGCTTCATTTCCTCAAGATTAATAGGAACCAAATATTCATTCGGTTCACTCAAGTCAAAAACATGTTGGACTTCATCTTTGTTAATGCTTAACAAAACCCTTCCATCATTATCCCTGATCACTCGTGTGACAGTGTCATATCTTACAGCCACTGCTCTAAGCAAGTCTATATCAGGGAACACATTTGGCACCATTAGCTTCCCCAAATCATACATCCAGCTATTTGAAAAGGGGTGAGGAAAATTCCTCTATCCATACCACAATCTAAACATTTCCAATCTTGTGAGAGGAACCCTAGCATCGACTATGTTAGAGAAATTATATACTAACCCTTCCCACAGGATTTTCCCTTGCATCAGAACCAATCCCTTCTTTCTATCATTTTTTGACAAGGGCAATTGATCCAGGAAATCATCGTACAAGTTTCTTCTTAAATAGTCAATTTGGCCAGAATGTTGCTTTGGTAGTGCCATCTTGGAAAAACTAGGGTTTTTTTACAATTTCAAACTTCAAAAAGCTAGGACTAACCAGAGATATGAAATTATAGAACAAAACACTGCAATTTCATATCAATTTAATTAAACTATAGCCCTAAAACATTTATCAACAAGTCCTATGACAAGTACATCAAATCTTTTCCCAAATTTAAGTGTAGAGTAACCAGGAAACACATGAATTGACTAATGGCTTTGTGCTTGCAGAAATCCCAAATTCTGGTTGCAAAGACTCACAATTCGCTTTTGGCTCTCAGACTGCTCCGCAAAATACTTGAATGCTTTGTGATACAAATAAAGTAGGAGAATTGATTTTATTTCGATTAAATCATGCCAGCAAGTGTCTCATCTTCCATTAAAGCTCACTCGCGTGCTTCACGAACAATTCCAACCATATTTGATGTAGATTTAAATTTGAGCCATCGATCTTTCAGTTAGATCAAATCATCGAATGCCCGCCTTTAAAACAAGCTAACAGAATTGCCAACATGGCAATAAAGGGCTCACCATGCCATACGCTACCAAGGAAATCCACATGGCAGTCACCCTCAATATCGCAATCAGTAAAGACCTTGCAACTTACGATCACGCGATGGCGGGCAACCATAGATCTTGAGCATTAGTGATCTTGTTCCTTCAACATAGTCACCAGCCTTATCATTAACCATTGAGCAGCTTTCCCGCCAAGATTATAACATACCCGTTGATTTAAAACATGTGCATCTTAAGAATACTTTAGTAATCCATTAACTAATGTATTAAGGCCGGATTAATACACTAAGGTTTTTTGTTTCCTCAGATGAGACACGTGGCACCCGCCCGTGATATCACGATCAATAAAAACCTTGCAATTTCTGATCACATGATGGCGGGAAACCATTGAGATCTAACAATATTAGATCGATGGCAATATTAGATCGATGGTCATTCAAACTTATCCCCTTCGGCCTCACCAGATAGGACACTCGACACCCGCCTGTGATATCGTGATCAACCAAAGTAGTGTAGTGGGGTCATTGCGGGATGGCGGGGAGTGACTGAGATCAAATGACAATTGATCAATGGTCGCGCAAATTTTATCCTTCTTCAAAATAAAACATTTATTAAAAGGACAAGGGGGCATCACTAAGCAGACAGTAAACAATGACATAAGTTGTTTTTAAACGATGAAACATAGGGCCAACCAAGACTTAGGAAAATAAAACCCCGCGGAGGAATTAAAGTATTAAGACCAAAGGGACCCATCCTAGATGAAACGATAGGACATAAGTCATTTTAAAACCCTTCAAAAAGGTAATAGTGAAAAAGATCCTAACCTAGGCATAAAATAAACATAAGGGTTTTACATGAAAATAAAGCTAAAATCCCCAACCCTAGGAAAATTATGACACCATGAAAGACCAGTAACATAAGGCAAGGCAGGAATGGAACACAAGGAGCAAAAATTTGAATTTCCATCATTGGCTCCAGTTGGGGATGTTCATTCCAATGGAATGAAGTAAGAATTTAGAATATCAAGTAGAGCAGACCAAGATGTAGAGACAACCAAAAAGGGATTGTTTGGACAAAACAACCCAAACTATATACAAAATATACAATCCTAAACTACTATTCATGGAAAAGAATACTTCAAGAACTGTCCATGAACTAGTAATTCAAGAATATCCCCCGTCATATTTTTGAGGAAGTATGAATCTTCACCCCACTTACCATTTATCAAAAATGGGCCCAACCAGATTGCATCAAATTTCCCATGTTTCCCTTTACCCTCTAATCTGGCATTCCACATTAAAACCAAATCTCCATCTTTGAAATTCCTTGCAGTTGCCCTTTTTTCATGCAAATTGTTTATTTGCAACTGCAATTTTGCATTTCTCTTTTGAGATTCCCTCCTGGTTTCATCTAATTCTATAAGAGCTTCCACTCTCAATTGCATCTCATCATCAATTTCGTTATCATACATCTGGAAAAACTTATACATTTCCATTAAGTTATTTTGGGGCAACCTGGCATTTATCCCATAAACCAAGTCAAACGGGGCACAACCTAATGCCTTCTTCATAGTTACCCTATCTGCCCAGACTGCTAATCTCAGCTTAGAATCCCAATTCTTTTTATTCTAATCCAGGATTCTTTTAATGATCTTCATCAAGCTTTTATTGCTTGATTCTACTTGTCCATTTTCCTGTGGGTGGTATGGTGATGAATAAGAAATTTGCATGCCATGCTTCTCACAAAATTCTATGTATTCCTCAAATCTAAAACACATTGCATTGTCTAACACAATCCTTTCTGGACATCCAAATCTAGTCAATATGTTGCTCATCAAGAAGTCAATTACCACTCTACTAGTGGCTTTCTTTGTTGGAATTGCTTCCACCCACTTGGTAAAATAATCAGTGGCCACCAATATCCATGAGTGACCTCCACTAGATTTGCATGCTATCTCTCCTACAAAATCAATACCCCACTGCTGGAATGGAGCTTGTACTATAACTAGTTTTAGAGGAAAATTACCAGAAAACTTTAACTTACCAGAGAAACGTTGACAAGCATCACATGTCTTCACTAGTTGTTGTGCATCCTTAAAAACTGTAGGCCACCAAAATCCAACCCTCATTATCTTATGTGTAGTTGTTTTAGCCATATAATACCCTCCAAAAACTCCACCATGCATCTCACTCAAAAGTTCTTGTGCTTGATCTTGGTCAACACACTTCAGCATGACACCTTCTCCATTTCTCCACCAGAGCTTTCCAACTATGATATCATATTTGATAGCATGTAACTTCAATGTCCTTTTCTCATTTTCACTCAAATTGTCAGGACATTTCAATCTTTGCAAATAATATATCACATCTTTATACCATTCAGAATGCTCCATATCACATATGTGTGATCTATTTTCCTCTTCTAACAAATTTATCTGATTTGCTTCCAGATTACTTTGGGCCATAAGCTTGTCCAATCCTTGTCCTCTTACCAGTTTAGTAATTTGGACCTCAATATTGAATTCTTGGATCCTATTTATCCACCTACACCTTCTTCTTGACACTTCTTGTTGTGTGAAAATGTCCTTAACAACAACACTAGGAACATAGGCAATTACAGTAGCTCCCATCAAATAAGGCCTAAAATCCTTTACTGCTTTTACCAGTGCATATGCCTATTTTTCATTTATATCATAATTAAGTTTTGCAACTTGTAAAGATTTGCTGAAAAAGGCTACAGGCTGTTCAAAACCTTCTGCATTCTTTTGTAACAACACAACTACAATTGTGTGGAAAGAAGCAAATGAATTTTTTTGTAAAGGTTTGGAAAAATTAGGGGTTCTTACACACAAGATCCTCCTTTATTGCTTGCTTAATGGCCTGGAAAGCTTGTATAGACTCCTCATCCCATTTAACCTTGGCTCCTTTCTTGAGCATTTTGGAAATAGGGTGAACTATCTCAACAAAATTTGTCACAAATCTCCTTAAGAATTTTATTTTTCCAAAGAAAGACTGTATTCCTTTGACATTTCAAGGTTGCGTAACTTTATCTATTGCAATTACCCTCTTTATATCAATTTTTACTCCATCCTTGTAAATAATATGTCCCAATAATTTTCCCTCTAGTACTCCAAACACACATTTCTTTGGATTCAAATAAATACCATACTCCAGAGCTCTAATGAATATCTTCTCCAAATGATCACAATGATCCTCTTCCTTTTTAGAATATGTTGTCAAATCATCTTGGTAGATCACCAAAAAAAAGTTAATGAAATTTGAGAATGCCACATCCATGGCTCTCTGAAAAGTAGCCCCTGCATTTGTTAGACTAAATGGCATTCTTACATAAACATATGTTCCCCATGGTGTAGTGAAAGTTGTCTTAAACTGCTCTAATTCTTTGACCATGAGCTGGTTGTAACTAGAGAAACCATCCATCATAGACATCAATTCACAGCCTGTCACCCTTTGCAACATGGCTTCCATATTGGGTAATGGATAATTGTCTTTTAATGAAGACACATTCAAATTTCTGAAATATACACATAACCTGATATCTCCATTTTTCTTCCTTACTGGTACCAAGTTTGATACCCAGGATGAATGTTTGATTGGCTTGATGATTCCCGCATCCCTTAATTTCATTAATTATTCTTGCATTTTGGGGGCTAAAGTGGGATTAATAGGCCTTTGCTTTTGTCTGAATGGCTTGGCATCATCACGCAAAGGAATATCATGTTGGAAAAGATCCTCTTTGTATGCTTTAAGATCATCATAGGACCATGCAAACACATGCCTAAACTTTCTTAATAAGTCAATTAGCATCCTTCTCACTTTTGGTGACATTTTCTTTCCAATATACACCTTCTTTGGGGATGCTTCTATTCCAAGATTTATCTTTTCCAAGTTATCAGGATGGGAAATAGTATGATTAGCCTTTGTCTTATCTTGATTATCAAACACTCTTTCTAATACAACTAGACCCTTGGGAATTGTATTTGTCTTTAATTGAATGACCTCATTTCCAAATATAGTATCCTTACCATCAACATTTTCAACAAAAGCTCCAAAGTCAATTTCTTGATTTTCATATTCACCCATACAATTCAAAAACCTTAATATATCATCATCATTATCAAAAACTTGCCAATTTTTTAATGTTATCAGGAACAAATGGCCTGGTTTTCACCTCAACCTTTGAAATTCTAGCATAAGTCATATCATTTGGTTTTACTGCAATATTGGCTAATAAATTTGCCACACCTCTTTCCATTCATCCTATGCCAAATGCATCAAAGCTCTCCAATTCATCCCAAACAAAATTCCTATACTGTTTCAACCTCTATTTCTTTGATACATACTTGGATCTAACTTGGGAAACCACAAGCTCTGAATCCCCAATTGCCTTGAGCTTCTTGATCCCATGTTTTTCAGCCAATCTCAATCCCAATAACAAGGCTTCATACTCTTCCACATTATTTGTGCATTCAAATAACAAAGTAAAAGAGAACCTGAGTTTCTTTCCACTTGGTGATCGCAACAAAACACTTGTACTAGAGCCTTCCTTTGAACTTGCGCTGTCAAAATACATAGTCCACAAGTCATCAGATTCTGACAATTGTTTTATTTTTGTATCAATCAATGCAGTAGGCTTATCACAATTGCTAGGAAATTCCTCAACCCTGAATTCATTTATACCACTGTCAATAAAACATGTCATATTCTCAATTGGACCATGCTCAATCATATGAGGTACTTTTGATTCTCTTTCAATTTTGACATCCTTACCATCAATGGAGAAAGTAGCAAATGACAAATCACATTGCATGTTAACCACCATTGATGCACTCCATTTTCTTGACAAAAGCATTCCAAAATGAGGTGGGATGTCTGCAACTAATACAGTCATGACTAAATCCTTGTTAGGGTACTGAGTCAATTTATAAGGAAATGCTCTGATAGTTCCAATAACTGGCACTTCTCTTGAATCCATAGCATAACATTTACCTTGAGAAGTATCTCCTTTCAAGCCCATTGCCTCCATTATTTTGACTGGCATAACATTATTTGATGCCCCTGAATCTATCATATAGTTCCTAAAGTTTTCCCATTTATATCCACACTTAAGAAAAAAGGGGTTATATTTTCAAGGCACATATTATATAGAATTTCCTAAATATACAGGAGGAATTTGTGTCACAATTCCCTCCACTTCCTTTTCTTTCTCTTCATCCTTCACTTCTTTACCACTTCCTTGTTTAGTCTTATTACCAGCAACATCTATGATCAAGGCTATTGTATTTTCTTTGCGTTCACTTATTCTCATCATTTCTAGCAGAGATACGGTTAATTTAACCTAAGAAAGCACATGAAACATATCTACAGGTGTATATTTAGGCAAATTAGACATCATACCTTCATCATTTTCTCTTTTCTCAGGTTGATTACTTCCTCCTAGCTTCTTTTGCTTCGTATCCTCTACAACAGGTTCAACTAACTTTGTAATCACCCTGGTCTTCACCAATGACGAAGTCACATCTTCTTGAGGCTTTGGGGTTTCGTTCTTTTTTGTCCAAACCTTATCATTCTTAACCTCTTTGAATTTTACAACATCCTTTTTGTTGTCAACCTTAATACCTTTGTTTTTTTCCCTTTGTTCTTTAATAAATAGGCCAACAGGTTTACCCTATTCACCACCCATAGTTCTATTTCTTAGTTGAAGTGAACTTCTCATTTGAGCAACCATTTCCTCATTCAGTTTTGCAATATCTTCTTATGATGGTCTCCTTAAGGACACTGAACCTTCAGCCTGCTCCATATTGCAAGCATTATGATCAAAATCACCTTCCTCATCAGAAAAGACCTGTTGATGATATATCTCACTTCTTTGCCTCTGATTATCCACATCAGCTTCCTGCATTTCATCATTAGAGGAACATTCTACCTCATTAATGTATGATCTGGCCATACAAACATCTACATAATCCTGCTCATATTTTGATGTTTGATCATGAACACCCTCTTCTACTTCCTCAGCAACAAGCAATTGAGCAATACCACAATAATTTTGATCATGTGGATGTTCACACACTTCACACCATGGTCTATCTGCTACTAGATTCACTGAATGTTTTTGCAAGGGGTCTGGCGTATGCTGATCATTTTTAGGCTTCTGGCTAGGCAAGATTGGTTTTCCATCTTTCCAATTTGTATTATAAGGATAATTTTGCAATCTGAGCGGCCTATCATTTTTATTATAGGGTTTCCTTTCATTTCCTATACCCTTCTCTTGCTTGGAAATAGTTTTCTTTATGTTTTTCAAAGTACTGTAAACCTTTTCCCACTTTTCATCATCTTTAGGCTTTAGAGCCAAAATCTTCTCAATCTTATTCTTAGGATTTTTTAAAAGTGCAGGTTCTTCTCTCCTACCATACTTACCAGAAGCTCTTCTATTACTCTCAATATTTATAGCCACCCTAAATGCATCCCTCATAGTCTGAGGGTCCTTATCTCTAAGGAGATATGCCATTTTAGCATCAAAAGCATTGAAATATGTAGTTAAACAAACATTTTCATCAAGCCTCAAAACCTGAAACAACTTATACATTGCTTTCTGAAATCTTAAATTAAACTCTATCACAGGCTCATTCAACGATTCTTGATGTTATTAAATTCATTTAACATGAAACTGGCATTATTTTTATCACCATACTGCTCCTTGAAACACTTTTCAAACTCATCCCATGAACCAATACTAGCATTAGGTAGACCTCTATACCAATCCCTCGCATCTTCTACTAGAGATTGTACAAACAATTTCATTACAACATCTTCATGTTCTACCTCATAATCATTTAGCATATCCATAAAAGCTTTCAAGTGTTCCTCTGTTGTCACAAAATTAGTGCCAACAAACTTACTCATCTTTTCTCTTAAGACAGCAGGGATGGAATTTGGATAACCAGGAATACCATCAAAGAACAATGGCCTATACCTTTCCAACTGTATAGGTTGTCATTGAAATAATCCTTCATTCTTTTGAGAATCAACATCAGACCCTAAATTTTGTACCCTAGAACCATCCTAATTTGGATTTACAAACCTAGTTGCATGAGTCTTCTGGCTAGAATTATTTATGGTGGGATCTGGAATAATTTTAGGATTGTCCTTTAAGGCATCTTGGTGATTTGATGAGGTTGCAACTTGTGTAGCCTCATCCATATTTGACATCTTTAGGAAACTTATTTTCCTCTTCATTTTTGCATTTGCAGCCTCAATCTTTGTTCTCTTCAACTCTTATGCCAAAGCCTCACTCTCATTCCTAGCCTTTTCTGAGGAAGACTCTATTTGAAATGACACATGTGGTGAGAGATCTTGTTGAGTGAAATGGGGAGTCACCTTCTCATTTATTTTAATCCCCTCAACCTTTTGCTTTCCCTTATCCAAGACAGGCTTAAGGTTTGTATTACTTGGTTGAGAATTAACATGATTTGAGGGTTTTGGATTAGCAGGTATGGGTTGGACATCAATGTGGCCTACTGGGTTTTCTTTAGACACAGGCTTTGTTTCCTTATTAACAATCTTCTATACAACCGGACCCTCAACACTAGGTTTAGGTTCTTCTTGGTTCAGGAACTTCATTGTTGCCAACTGTCTCATCAACCTATCCCTTTCAATCACAACATTCCTCAACTCTGATTCCCTTTCTTTTTCTCTTTTCATCCTGAGCTCATCTTTCTCTTGGATTTCCTGTTTCAAGGAATCAATGTCTCCAAAAACATTGTCAGGGTCAGGAAAAGTCATATCAGAACTTGATGTATCACCTAGATCTATTAAATTGACCCCTTCCAATACATGTTCAGACAATGAAGGGTTTACATCATTTTCAGCAGGAGGAGGAAGCACATTACTGGTGCATTCTTTGTGATGGCTTCGACTTCTACTCTTGCCTCCTCTCTTTTCAACATATTTGACACTAATAGGCCCTTTACTTTTCCATGTCACATCTTCTTGAACCGGTGTATTAAATAATGAATCAAAAAATCCATAACTATTTGAATCTGAATTTCTAGACACCTCTTCAAGAATTTTAGGGATAGGGTGTAAAGGATTACTTATGCCTTGGTGTACAGGGTTATGTGACGAGGGAGAAACATTACTAGATTCCGGTCTTTTCTTTATCCATTCATTCTTCTTCATTTTGGGAAGTTCACCTTCCAATTTTTATTCCTGATGTTCTTCATTCTTCGTACTAGTCCACAACTTCTTTCCACTTATAATAAACCTTTCAAAATAAAATGCACACTGGTGTAAAGACTTCAGAGTTGCCACCCAATTTTCTTGGGAATACCAAATACCTAAAGACACATGGTGGAATATAAAAACCTTTGGAACCTCGTATTGACAACACACAAAAGTGCTTTACAACATAATGCTTAACGCTTATGAAATAGAAGTGGACAAACCTAACACAAAATTATAGGCTCAACCTTCAAATCATAGAAACACTATGAAAACTCTATGCAAAATGGACAACTGACACACTGACAAGAAATATTAAAATTAGCTCCCTAGTAGAGTCTCCATTTTGTTGGTTTATTTTTACTACTAACTAGGTTGGTCTTCAAATCTACCTATGGAATTTCCAATTTCAATCAAGGGCAGCTCGAAGGACCTCAACCAATTGTCGAGGACTTTAAAAAGCCTCCTACACTTTGGGCTCTACAAGACCTAGGAGGGTGATCCCTTAATGTGTTTACAACCTTTGCACCATTATTATAAACAACATTAACAATAACAGAGAATCTCACTTAATAGCTCAACACAATAGGGTAATATCGAATAGAATTGGTTGTTCATCGATAATATCAACTATTTGGAGCATGAGATAACTACAATACAATCCACAGTATAAGATAGTCATTGATTTGCAATTTGTAGCAAGCTCCAAGAAAAGACAAAAATTACTGAAAATATACGAATAAGTACAACTTAGATCAGTGCCATATATCCATTGGAGGAGTCAAATTCATAAGTATCTAAAGGTTTATGACAGATTTAACACAACATATACAATCCCTAACAATATTGCATTATAATTTCATCAACATGCATTCTAACCCAATACTACTTATCAAATCCTTATACAGAACATATTCACCTATAATCCCATTCAAGCATTTTAATTAATTCCTTGAATTAAAGCTAAAATAAGGATCATACACACCACAATAGTGAGATGAATGAAACGACCCTTAGTCATCTTATTCAAAATTACAATATGCATGTATAGTGGACAGACATGAGTTTGAATTTATCATTTCAACTCGAATGCTAGTACTGTTATACAACATTAAATCCCCATCAATTCAAAACTTGTTATAGAATGACTCAAAACCTAAATTGCATTTTTCTCTAAAACCATCGAACTTTACAATTTGCTCTGCAACTTCACCTAGACTCGACCCAAAATTATCTAACTTGCTAACCCATACTTCTGGCCTTGAAATACTTCATATAGAAAATGAAGGAGCAAACAAGCATTGGGCCAGAAAGTACACATGTCACCAGCCAATTGGACCACTTGGTGACATTCCAAAAATGATTACAACAAAAATCACCCTGGAGAATATTCTTGTTCATCGTGCCCGCTGAAAAAAAGTTGGTGCAGCAACAAAAAACCATAAGAATCATTCACCAAGGCAGTCACCAAAGCAAAACTGGAAACTGTTGTAACTGCAACATCTGATCTACCACTCATTAGTAGATCATTCCTTTTACTCTTCCTCAGTTAAATATTCAGTTACCCATTTCTAGTATTCTTCATTAGTCAAACAGTCAAAATTAATCACCTAATTCACCTTGGTACTATAAGGTGTGTATTTTACCACTACCTGATTCGCATCTCCTTCAAAATATTTCAAAATTGAGCTAGTACTAATGATTTTATCCATACAGATCACCAACAAATTATAATTTGAGTCATCACAAATTAATTTAATTTGATCATTGATGACCTCACTTTCTTGATACTGCCATTGTTGGAGTGACCCGATTTTCCCCTGCTCATCAATTATATCAGGTAACAATGTGTTACCCCAATCATTGAAATTCCTCACTAATTCCCTGATCTTCCTACTCAAATCATCTGGTAGAGTCTGAAAAGCTTGCAGTGATTTAACTAATACTTGAGTAGGCTTTAATGATTGGGGCCTATTACTTGTTTCAAACCTTGAGGCCTTATACATTACATCTAAATCACTGGCCCTATGGATCGAAATTTCAATCAATGGTATCACTACCTCCTGATCCCTATCAATATTCTTTATTGCATCTAATAATAAAGAATATAAAGAATGTATAGATGACAATTTATTATCAACCCTCTCATTTAAATGTCTCAAGACAGTAGTAACAATCTTGATAGGGTAGGGTTGGATGGAACACTCACTATTCCATGCTCTGGGTCTCACCTTGGTGAACCCCTTTGGTGTCACTCTCCACCACCTTAACCTATAGGCCCTAATTCTTGTTAGGCACCCCTGGTTCTCCTAGCCAACCCTACTATCATCTCCATTTCCATAACCAAGCCAATCTTGGTGCTCTCTGCCATTCTCTCCTTAGCCCTTAATCTTCCTAAAGGCTAGCTAAGTCTCCAACCTTCACTAATTTGATGCAGGGGTGTGTGATGTATCCCATAGCTTCAAGATCATCCCCCTAGGGTTCTTGATCATCCACCAATCTCCAATTCTCCATCACTCTGACCAAACCCTCTTCTAGGGTTAAGAAAAGGCTACTAGCCCTTGAGCCCCAATTAGGTCTCCTAACTCCAAAAACCTCTAAATGACCTAGGATATTTTATTGGGGTTTTTGTTTCCTATGGACACACCTTGAATATTTTTAGGGTTTGCAGCCTATACTGTCCGTACATTGCCTTGCTCAAAAATGGCCAAAAACTAGGGTTTATAAACCTTTTTCAGGCTGCTTCCAAACTGTCAAAGATTTCACACACCAAATGGGTTGATGGAGCCTCCTCCTGACCACCAGGCCTTGCCAAGACTTATAGCTTAATTCTCCAAAAGGAAATTTATCAATACCTTGTCACCCCCGCGAGTTATGTGCTCTGCACCCCATGTCTTCCCTAGCCGGACTCTTCATGGCTCGCTTAGGGCAAGACTTTGCTAACAACTCCTACACACACACAAACCCTAAAACCTACCATTTGTACAAACATGGAGTCTAGGCACTATTCCCAAAGGGCTGTATAGTTTGTATGATGGGAAAGTGGTCTAGCACTCCATTTCCTCAAAACTGTCTGGTTCAGACCAACAACAGGGAAAAAGTAAACTATTTACAAATAGTGCTTGAAAATTGAACAAGGAAGCTATTTAATGTTACACAATGCTTTTATTCTAACAACACTACATCCTACAGTCAAAACAGTAGCAGATTTAATCCATTAAAGCTCTATTTAGATGCAAAAAATCAGAAATTGTCTCATAGAACGCTGTCTTCCTTCAATTTCACAAAAAATCACTACAACATCCATGCTTCCAACCCTGCTCCATGGTCGAAGCACACCTTAAATAGGCTCCAAAAATAGTTAAGCTCCTTTAGTCGAACCTATTGATGACCTAATGGCAAAAGTTATAAAATCCACTGTGTTTTTCAACCTTTGCCAACTTTTAGAAAACTAAGCAAGATGAGCTTCAAAACTTATTCATCCCTTCACAACTTCTATCCTTGGGATAAAAACACCTCTAAGTTATTTACCTCAATCCCCTGGTCAACATGACCTTCATGGAAAACATTTCCAAAAAAAAATTCATTCTAGTCTTCCTATCTGACTAGTTTTTACTAGGTGCTCTTGCACCATGCTCCCCCTCTCAGCTCAAACACTAAGGAATGGAAGGAGAGATCAATGACAGGTCAATATCAAACTTCTTGAATTGATCTTCTTGTACCCATGTGGCTTCTAATTCATGCTTGTTCTTCCACTTGATAAGGTGTTCCATGTACACCTTATGCCTTGTAGACTTTTGCACTCTTGACTCCAAGATTCGTTCTGCTTGTTGCTTGTCTGGAGTAGGTAGGGGTATGTTGCTTACATCCTTGAAGATTTCCCTGTTGTTTTGATCTAAATCATTGACTGATCCCTTATATCTGATCAAATCAGCTACATTAAACACTGGTGAAATTCCTAAATTTGCAGGTAACTCCACCTTGTATGCATTTTGCCCATACTTGGCTAACACCTTGCACGGACCCACTCTCTTCATCTGCAACTTGGTTGATGTACCCTTCTGTAACCTTGATTTGTTGAGGTGGACCATGACATAGTATCCTACTGCAAATTGTTCATCTTTTCTTGACAAATCTGCCTTCTCCTTCAACTTTTGTGTAGCCTCGGTGACTGTCTTCTTCACTTGCTCTTGAATCTCTTTCATGGTTTGACTAAAGTCCTATGCATGTCCACTTCTATGTTCCAGAGCCCCAAGATCTCTGATCTCACATATTCCTATTGGGTGCATCCCATACACAATTTCAAAAGGACTCTTCCACATTAGTGCGGTTCACACTATCATTGTAAGCATACTTTCGGCTTGTGAGATAACCATATCCCATGTCTGTCCATACTCCTTGGTTAGGCATCTTAGAAGGTTACCTAACACTCCATTAACCATCTCAGTTTTTCCATCAGTTTGAGGATGGTAGGCTGATCCAAAAGATAAGTTAGTACCTAATATGCTCCATAGAGTCTTCAAAGGCGACTCATGAACTTCATCCACAGTATGAAACCAAAAGGCAATCCATGGATCCTTACAGCTTCCTTGAAGAAGAGATGAGCTATGTAACTAGCATCATGAGTAGTTTTGCAAGGGATAAAATGACTCATTTTGCTAAATCTATCCACTACTACATAGACATTGTCAAAACTAGTCTTGGTCTTAGGAAGGCCTACCACAAAATCCATGCTTACACACTCCCATGGTCTGTTAGGAATGGGTAGGGTTTGATATAGACCCGCATTACTAGCTCCTCCCTTAGCTTTCATACACACAACACATTGTTCCACATACTTTTTAACATCTCTTGCCAACTTAGGCTAGTAATAGAATCTTTGCACTAGTTCTAAAGTCTTGTTGATGCCAAAATTTCCACTAAGACTTCCATTATGATTTCCCTGAATGAGATTTTCCCTCATTGACCCTCTTGGAACACATAACTAATTTCCTTTAAACAATAACCCACTTTGCAATGTATACTCTGATTATTGGCTATGTAAATGGTTCTCAAAGTTAGAATATACCTTATAGACCTCTAAAAAGTCTTCATCTTCCCCATAGAGATCTTTAAAACTGTCAATCCCTATGCTCATCACTTGTATCTCTTGCACTATCAACAACCTCCTGCTCAATGCATCTGATACTTTTTTTAGCTATCCCTTCTTGTGCTTGATGGTGAAGGCAAAAGCTTGGATGTATTCCATCCACTTCAAGTGTCTATTGCTCAACTTCTCTTGGGTATTCATATACCTAAGTTCCTGATTGTCTGTAAAGACTACCAATTCCTTGGGTAGAAGGTGATACCTCCACTTCTAAGTGGTGAACCAAAGCATAAAGAGTTCTAAGTCATAGGTTGAATACTTCTTCTTTGCTTCATTGATCTTCTGCACTAAAAGAAGGCTATAGTCATGCCCTCTTTGCCAACACTCCTCCCTCTGCCTCACTTGCATCACATTCTTGATGAACAATTTGTCAAAACTAGGTAATAAGAGAATAGGTTGGATTGCCACCTCTTATTTTAGGAGTTTCTCAAAACCCTTTCTCGACTTCTTGAGTCACACAAACTGGTTTTAAACCACCCTTGATTGTATCTAGGACTGGTGCACCTATACCACTAAAGAGTTCCTTATGGTTACTACAGAAGCTGAGCCAATCCAAAGGAGACTTCTTACCTCACTCCTTTGTGGTTGGTGTAGGCTAGTTTAGGATAGCTTTACCTTACTTGGATCCATATTCAATGATCTGTGGACACTACAAAACCAAAATACACAAGCTCTTTCTTAAAAAACTCACACTTCTCTAGATTGATTGCCAACTTCTCCTCTTGCAACCTTCTAAGAACCAACTCCACATGTTTTATATGCTCTTCTACTATCTTGCTGAATATGAGGATGTCATTAAGGTATACCACCACAAATACCCTGGTGAAGTCTTTGAGCACTTCATTCATGAGCCTCATGAATGTTCTAGGGGAATTGGAGAGACCAAATGGCATCACTCTCCATTCATAACCCATCATTTGTCTTAAATGTTATCTCCCACTCATGACCATCCTTAATTCTTATCGATGAATCAACTTTGTGTAGTATTGAGCTCCTCCAAGACCAATCCATTAGAGTCTTCAATTCTAGGAATAGGGAACCTATGCCTAATGGTGATCCTATTTATTGCTCTAGAATCAGTGCGTATCCATTTACCTCTCCTTGTTGGTTTTGCCAAGACTACCAATCGCACATGGGTTACGTTCTCTTTGAATCAATCCTTGATCCAACAACTCTTTGACTTGCCTAGTTACCTCTAGATTCTAATCTGGTGTAAGCTTGTATGCTGCTTTGTTTGGTAATGAAGCTCCAGGTATGAAGTCAATTTGATGACTTATGACTCTCTTTGGTGGTAGAGTTGCAGGTGTATCACTACAATGTCCTTGAAGGCGGATCGACAACTTTAGGGCTGCTCGGTATATTTGTCGCTTTCAGCCTTGTCTTCTTCTTTGGGATTTGTAATATAACCACATATCCCTTCACCCCCTTGATGTAGGTTGTTAAGGAACTCTTTACCACTGCTCAACAAGACACTATGTGTCTTTGACTGTCCTTCTTCCTCATCTGACAGTGACTGCAACTTAAATGTCTTCCCATCTTTCTTGAAAGAAATGGTGTTCTCTTTTCCATCATACATGGCACTTTTGTCATACTGCCATGGTCTACCCAATAGTAGATGGCATGCATCCATGGGTAAAACATCACAAACCAACTTGTCTTTGTATCCTCCAATGGAGAACTCCACCGTTGTCTACTCATTGACAAGAACACTATGTCCTTTGTTCAACCATGTCACCTTGTAGGGATTGGTGTGGGGTACTTTCTCTAATTTCAACTTCCTTACTGCCTCCTCTGAGATGATGTTATCAATTGAACCCGAATCCACAATAACCTTGCATACTTTCCCAAGTATTTTGCATTTCACTCTAAATAAGGCTATTCTTTGTTTTGGCTCTTCCTTGACCGGTTGTCTGATCAAAACTCTACTAAACATCAGATTCTCCCCCACTTATGATTCAATGTGACTAACCTCTGGTGATTTGACACTCATGGTGTCCTCTTGTGCATATGCCACTCTCTTCTCAGTATTTGATGAAGATTCTTTCTCCAAGCACCTATAAGCTAGATGTCCTACTTGTCCACAATGGTAACACTTCATATTAGCAAAGTAAGAATTGCTCCTGCCTACTCCTCTTCCTCTATTTGAACCTCCTTGAGGTCCTCTACCTTTGTTATACCCTCCTCTAGAAGGTGTTTCATTGCCATGATCTGTGGATTTAAACTCTCCTTGGTTTCTTTGGTCATTGCCTCTACCTTGGTAGCCACCTCATTGTCCTCTTTGATCTCTTTGATCTCTGCCTTTGCCTCTGCCCTTAGAAGCCTGGTCTTGCTTCCTCTTGCTTCTTTCCTCAATCTTGATAGCTAATTGGTAACATTGATGTACTGTCTTAGGACTTAAAAGAGCCATCTCCTCTTGAATGTTCCATTTCAAGCCATTAAGATACCTAGCCACCTTGAGACTTTCATCTTCTAAAACATTATACCTCATACAAAGTTTTTGGAACTCCTCTGTGTAGGTATTCACATCTTGGTCTTTCTACCTTAGGCTTTGTCTCTTCTTGTGTAACTGAATCTCATAATCATCTGGCATGTATGCTTCCCTCACTTTGGCAACCATTCCTTTCCAAGTTGAAATAGGCTGCTTGCCTTCCTTTTCCCTCTCTATCTGAATGAACTTCCACCATGTTAAGGAAAAACCTCTTAGTCTTGATTTGGCCACCTTTACCTTTTGTGCCTCAGTGACTCCATCACATTCAAAATGGTTTTCCATTCCCTCTATCCAATCCATGACTAGATCAGCTTCCATTTTTCCACTAAACAGTGGTATGCCTTCAAGTGCTTTTCCACTCAAAGCCTTCAATGCTTTCAAGAAAGGCTCTTCTTTCAAAACAGGGTCAGGTTCAGGGGTCTTTTCTTCCTTTGCAACCTCTTCTTCCTTTGGTATCCTTCCTTCTAACTGCGTGCTCCTCATTACTTGCTCAAGTTGGGCTATTCTTTCCCTCATTAGCCTATTTTCTTCCTCCTGTTCTTCAACCATCTTAGCCAATTCAGTATTTTTCACCATGATGGTAGAACCACTAGATTCAAGGTCTGACATACAGGATTCTTCCCAAATCTTTTGTTGGCTCTGATACCAATCTGATAGGGTAGGGTTGGATGAAACACTCACTATTCCATGCTCTGGGTCTCACCTTGGTGAACCCCTTTGTTGTCACTCTCCACCACCTTAACCTATAGGCCCTAATGCTTGTTAGGCACCCCTGGTTCTCCTGGCCAACCCTACTATCATCTCCATTTCCCTAACCAAGCCAATCTTGGTGCTCTCTCTGCCATCCTCTCCTTAGCCCTTAATCTTCCTAAAGGCTAGCTAAATCTCCAACCTCCACTAATTCGATGCAGGGGTGTGTGATGTCTCCCATAGCTTCAAGAACATCCCCCTAGGGTTCTTGGTCATCCACCAATCTCCAATTCTCCATCACTCTCACCAAACCCTCTTCTAGGGTTAAAAAGGTTACTAGCCCTTGAGCCCCAATTAGGTCTCCTAACCTGAGAAAAATAGAAACCACTCCAAAAACCTCTAAATGACCTAGGATATTTTCTTGGGGTTTGTGTTTCCTATGCCCACACCTTGAATATTTTTGAGGTTTGAAGCCTATACTGTCCGTACACTACCCTACTCAAAAATGGCCAAAAACTAGGGTTTATAAGCCTTTTTCAGGCTGCTTCCAAACTGTTAAAGATTTCAAACACCAAATGGGTTGATGGAGCCTCCTCCTGACCACCAAGCCTTACCAAGACTCACAGCTGAATTCTCCAAAAGGAAATTTATCAATACCTTGTCACCCCTGCAAGTTATGTGCTCTGCACCCCATGTCTTCCCTAGCCGGACTCTTCCTGGCTTGCCTAGGACAAGACTTTGCTAGCAGCTCCTGCACACACACAAACCCTAAAACCTACCATTTGTACAAACATGGAGTCTATGCACTATTCCCAAAGGGTCGTATAGTTTGTACGATGGGAAAGTGGTCTAGCACTCCATTTCCTCAAAACTGTTTGGTTTAGACCAACAACAGGGAAAAAGTAAACTATTTACAAATGGTGCTTGAAAATTGAACAAGGAAGCTATTTAATGTTACACAATACTTGTATGTTAACAACACTACATCCTATAGTCAAAACAATAGCAGATTTAATCCATTAAAGCTCTATTTAGATGCAAAAATTTGAAATTGTCTCACAGAACGCTGTCTTCCTTCAATTTCACAAAAAATCACTACAACATCCATGCTTCCAACCATGCTCCATGGTCGAAGCACACCTTAAATAGGCACCAAAAATAGTTAAGCTCCTTTAGTCGAACCTATTGATGACCTAATGGCAAAAGTTATAAAATCCACTATGTTTTTCAACCTTTGCCAACTTTTAGAAAACTAAGCAAGATGAGCTTCAAAACTTATTCACCCCTTCACAACTTCTATCCTTGGGATCAATACACCTCTAAGTTATCTACCTCAATCCACTGGTCAACATGACCTTCATGGAAAAGATTGCAAAAACAAAACTTCATTCTAGTCTTCCTAACTGACTAGTTTTTCCTAGGTGCTCCTGCACCACATCTCCACCCTTCATCACAACATTCCACATCTTATCAAATTTATCCTCAAGGGATAACATTCTTCCTTCCAAATTATGTTTCAAATTAACGGTTTCCTCCACCACAGTATTAGCCATAATATTAAGAGAATCCATTAAATTATCAATTTGGCTTTGGACAGAAGGATCCTCATCCTTACTAGCAACACCTCTAATTCTAACATTGGTCCTATTAATCTCATGGAAGAACCACTTAAAAAGTTTAAACAACACATTAGCATTGTCACGAGCTGAGCCCAACCCATCAGATAATTCCTCCCTGTCAAATTTCTCAATGTGTTTCCCCACAATGACATCCTCATTAGAAGAACTAACATGAACCTTTTTAGCGGAAATTTCCTTACCTTTACCAGTGGGGATAGGAATCTTCATCTTTCGAATGGAGCAGGCGATTTCCTCCATACTAACCTTCCTTTTCTTTATCCTATCTGCATCCGCTTTACTAGTTCCCACAACATGTCCGCCACCCATAGCTCTTTCCTTTTCTTCCTTGTGGAACCCAATGTTAGCACTCAACAAAGCCTCACCATAGATATCACCAGCCAGGGAAAGAGGGAAACCCTTTTTCAAGAGTTGTCCAATAGTCAACACCCTTGTCTTTCGGCTCCCCTCCTTAGGCTCCTACACATATCTAGTCACTGGGGGAGGAGAGGAAGCTTCCCCATAAAATTCATTTTTTTCCTTACCCCCATTAGAAGGAACATTCACCACCACCTCATCACTACATGTCGTATAGCCCACCTTATCATCTAACTTCCTTTTCCCAATCTTACCCAGAACATGGGAAATGGGGCCCTCCTCAAAAGAGGCATACGAATCTGGGACATAATCAGCATCATTATCCCTATTAGACTTAGAATATTTGTTCAAAATAATCCTCCTCTTCTTAGGTTTCTTACTAACCCTTTCCTCTCCTGACTCCATCTCATAACCCTCCCTGGGTTTAGCAGTATTATCCTTCGGAGACACAAGATTTTTTTGCGCGTCATGAACTTTGACATGTTCATAGATCAAGAGAATTAATCCTGCATGTAGGACAGGGCTTTTGGGGTTTTTCCTATGATCTTTAATCCCTGATTCAATCAACATCAACAAATAGTAAGGAAAGGACACCCATTTCTTATGCTAAAAATGGTTAAGCAAAAGGAAATGGTATGTGTAATTGTTGTATACCTTCCTTCCAAGGTGACATACCTCATAATTTCTTCAACAACATCACGCCGCAATGCTTTTAAGCAACTCCTATGATACCCACCACTCTTCACCAGCTTCAAATCATCAGCCTCATTCCCTTTAAAGAAATGAGACATCGCAGCTTGTGATTCTTTTTTGTCTTTGAACACCTTCATACCCTAAATAGCCAAGCTTGTAATTTGGGCTTTGAATTTTTCATCAACCACAATTTCCCTACCACCCAAATTCAGGGTTCTCTCATTCCACCCTTCAACAACCAAATTGGTGACCTGGGGATTGTTACCAAGCAGTTTCTCCATATACAGAGTTAATCCACCCTTCTCTAAAATCTCCCACACCTCCTTCATCTGCTTAGTAGTAACACAAGACTTAGGCTCAGCGCGGTTTCTATCCCCACCCATTGTGGTAAATTGTTATTCATTAGTGGTGTAATACTTTGTTTGTAGTGAGTGGAAATTAATTTACCTATTTACCTATTTGGAAATAAATGATTATTATGTAATTAAAAAGTTAACTTTTGAGAAACGAATTTCAGTTTTCAATTTCAAGATTAAGTTTTAGAAAATATGGGGTGAAAATATTTAAAAGATGAAAAATGGAATAACGATGATATGGCATAGTTCTTGATCTTTCT
>VDFB02085311.1:0-23504 GCA_007258455.2 Sequoia sempervirens
GATTTTCTACAAAGGCTAAATGAGAAACCTAAATCTATGTCCTCAAACACAAATAATCTTGAGCAATCCTACCATGTCATGCATATATCTTCATCTCCCATAATTCAAAATAAACCTCATAAGTCTTTCACCCAAGTTAACGAATCTATCCAACCATCCTCTCTCATCATACCATCTTCATCCAATGAGTCATATCAATCTATTAGTCCAAAGCATGCTAGCATAGACTCCCCTACAAATCAAGATCAAAGTATTCTTTCCATTCCATCTAATGATACCAAAAATCTCCAGTGCTCTCCAATCTTTGACCAAGATCCCATCTCTCAAGAACCTCATGATGATCCCCTTATCTCTTTTTGTTTCATTCAAGATGATTCCATTCCATCTCAAGAGAAAATTATCCTTCAAAGTCCTCCTTCCACCTCATCTAATGAATCCATACCATCTCATGATTCCATCATATCCAATGATCAAGATATGCTTTCCACAAAACATCAGGATTCCCTTCCTCATCAAGATCAAGATCAACCTCCATTCAAAGATACCCTTTCATTCCATGATTATATTCATCCTTCTCATGATCAAGAAATGCCTTTCATACCACTTCGTGATGATTCCATACCTAATAAAGAGAAAGCTACTCCATCTCCTACACCTCTTGATCCTTTTCCAAGTCAAGATCAAAGTACCCCCTTATCCCCATGTCAAGATCCTATCACACATCCTAATTCCCCTCATGATCAAAATCCTCCACAAGAGTCTATCACCCGTATTCAAACTATCCATGAACCTCTTACCTATCAAATGGGTTCTCTCACTTTTATCCATGGTGGTTTACTCGAAGATCTTGTTATTCCTTCCATATCGCATCCACCTCATGATGGACTTGTATCTTGTTTCATAAACAATATATATCCCATTGGAAAACGAATGTGTCAAAGTATCAATTACAAAGGTAAAGGATTAGGCCTTCATGAACAAGGTATCCTAGAACCCCTTTTTATCCAAGAAAATCCATATTATCATGGCCTTGGCTATACACCTCACGCTCAAGACATTCGTATCCATCGTAAGTCCAGATTCCATCAAAATAAACCTACTTATCCTAGTACATCAAACCTACCATCTATCCTTGGTCCTTATCATCCAAACCCTAGTTCATCAACCCTTCCATCCATATTGGGGCCCTACATCCCTCCATCTCCTATTCATCAAGAACAACAAAGGCACACATCCTTGATGCCATCTAAAAATTCTAACTACATTAACCCATCCATAAGACCTCCATATCATTCATCTCCATCCACCCATCCCATTGCTCTTGGAAGCAATTTGGGTGCCAAATGTCAAAAGCTTCCATATCAAAATCCACATGTATCAAAGGATCAACATGTCTCCTTGAAGAGCCATGCAAAAATAAAAGAAAATTTGATCCCAAGTCAAAATAAAAATCCAAAAGGCCACAAAGGCCCATCAAGTCAAAAGAAAAATCCAAAAGGCCACAAAGGCCCATCAAGTCAAAAGCAAAAAATCAAAGGCCACAAAGGCCCATAAATCAAGAAGAAAAATTTCAAAGGCCACAAAGGCCCATAAATCAAGAAGAAGAATCTCAAAGGCCACAAAGGCCCATGAATCAAAAATCAAAGTCAAAAGCTATGTGGATTCCTAAAAGTCTCGTAGAAGCAATAAAATCTAAATTGGCATCCAAATTTGCTAATCCAAAAGCTTCCTCCTATCGTCCATCTAAAAAGATATCACCTTCCAAATTCATTTTTCCTCCATCACTCCACCACCCTTCAAGGTGTGTGCCAATGTTGATCTTTCCATCCTTTCCATCCCTTCCATCTATCCATCGACAAGCCTTCCAACCTCCTATCCATTATCCACCATTCATCCCCCATTATCCTCCTTTAATCCAAACCTTTGCATAAGTCCTTAGCCTCTCCATCACACCATTAATATACCAATGTTTATGAGTCTAATCCTTCTTGCCATGGTTTATTAGAGCACATATTAAGGGGATATTAGCTGTGAAACTTGATGTTTGATTCCTCCCTCCATCTCCCTATCATGCATATATTACCTTCCATATTCATATCCTATCTTCCATATTCCTCTTGTACTCTACGCTTGGGGGAAAATTTCATCCATCCTTTCATTTATATCCATTATCCTCTTTGCATTCATCCTTTACCTTTCCACCTTTGATCTTGACAAGGTTAAGAATCTTCTTGAACATCATATATCTTATCCTATACACTTTATCCATATCTTTCGTACCATATCCTTCACCGTATCCATATTCCACCATCCTATCTTAATGCATCCTTTCTTCCCTTCCTTGGTCTTGATGAGGAATAGGAGCAAAGTACTTAGGCATTGTGTCCATATATTATCGATCTTGATCATCCTATTCATTATCCTTATCTTTGCATTCTTTCATTCCATATCTCCTAGCTTATCAAAATCCATGTCCCCTTTCCTTGCTTTGTTCTTGATGAGATTAGGGGAAAAATTACAAATGCATGCTTTGGATTTCCTTTCATATCCTTATGTGTTACCATTCCATCATATTTTACATCCTTATCATTTATCCATGATTAAATTACCTCCAATGTTGGTCATCATGTCCCTTTGCAACCTTGAATCTTATCATGCAAATCATATTTAAGCCTAGTTGTAAAACATTATCCAATCCTCATATCTTTTATCAATCAAACATCAACAATCATTAATCTTATCGTACTTAGAGGAATCGGTGATCCTAAGTACTTATCATCATCATGCCTTATGGAATTGGTCATTCCTGGCATCCAATCAACCAACCATTATCATCTTTTGGCAAAGGATATGTTGCTTGTGTGACATGTTTTGCAATGAATCTTTCATTTTGATCTATCATTTATCCATGGTTGCATTACCTTTACTGTGGAAGATCTTATTCATTCAATCGAGTCATATCACCATTTCATTTCACTCATCTTTAAAACTTCCAAAAAAAAAAAAATCATAAAATGTCTGAAAAATTCCAAAAAATCATAAAATGTCTTGAAAAAATTCAAAAAAAAATAAAATCATAAAATCTGAAAAAAAGTCAAAAATCATAAAATGTCACGAAAAAAATTCAAAAAAATCATAAAATCACGAGAAAAAAATAAAAAAATCACAAAATGTCCTGAAATAATCCAAAAAAATCAAATATTCCAAAAATCCCAAAAAAATAAAAAATTCCAAAAAACAGTGACACTTTCAGATCACCACACAACTTTGAACTTCAACAAAATCAAAACATGCAAGTGTTGATAATCAAGCAAACATTATAACATATATATCAATCCACCTTTGAAATCCAACCAAACACATAAACTGTAACGAGAATCATTTTTTACATCGAAGCAGGACTCTTGTTTGTTTGTTGATATTTTCTTATTTTATGGTTTTATCTTTGGTGACATGTCTTTTAGCTTCTTCAGGATGTCTTTGACTAGAGAGGCAAGGATGGGGCATGTTCACTTGTTTGTTGTTTATGGATTGTTTCTTATTCACATGATGACTTGTCTTAGGACATGATTGTCTAAAACCATCAAGGACCTATGAGTCTAATGTGGATGAGAGCATTCCTTGTTTGATAGTGTCTTCTATGCAATAAGTATTCAGGTCATCTAAGGTTCTTATAACTAGATGCTTATACTTCATTACTAAATAAAAATGCAAACAGTATTCAGGTCATCTAGATGTTCATGTTATCTAGATGCTTATACTAATTTGCAACATAATAAGCCCAATGATGATAAAAGCACTTAAATGGTACAAGAAGCTTCATCACCTTCATTCTCTTCCATCTTGCATTTCATTTTCTTCATCTTTCTTGTCGCGGAGAAATCAATTAATTGCTTAACTCACTGATATATGTCTCTTGAATCAAATCTCAAATCAATCAACCTGCTTCTTGAAATTTCATGTCCCCTTAATCAATCAATCAATCCATCATTGCAGCAACTTGTCTTGCATAAGCATAATTCTCAATCAGCTTAATTAGCTCAATCAGCTTCATCAGCTCATCAACTTGGCTATACTGATCATTTCCATCAATTGTTCAGTTACACCCATCAACTGTGCATTTTCATCAAAATGTACATCACTGCTTTATCACTTACGCAATATCAAGTATCTAATCACTTTCTGGACATCTATCGAGAGATTAATCTTCTTACAATCTATTTGATCAATCTCTCGAGGGGGCATATCATTCTTATCATAATCCTTACTAAAATATCTTTGGGGCATGTATCAGTTGACCAATCTTTTTCTTTGAAACAATGCAACAAGCTGCATTGTCTCAAAGAGGGGCAAAATGTAGACACTAAAAAATGTCCTAAGTCCGCGAACATTAATTCACCTTTTCTTGGTCATTGTTCTTCGATAATTGAATAATTTTAAATATTCAATTAGGTGTGACTGCATTCCTCTATTAATTAAATAGTTTTTAATTATTTAATTAATTCACCTTCTCATCTTTATTCTATCTTGATCAATTAAAATTATTTAATTGCGTCGCTAATGTATCCCTTTCTTCAATAATTAAATAAATCATTTTTTATTTAATTATTTATCTTTCATCTATAGTCAAATAATAATAGTAATCATTATTTGACCTTTTATTCTTCTATAATTAAATAATTGTCAAAATTATTTAATTGTGATTCATTCCTCTCTTTTGGATAAATAATTCAAATTAATTATCCATGTCTAATTTCCATTTAATTAAATTGATAAATTTAATTAAATGCTCCTCTTTTCATTTTCCCTAAATAAATAATTTGGATAAATTATTTATTTTCCATTCCACTTGTCATTTTCCTCCATTTTGAATAAATAATTTAAAATAAATTATTTATGCACCTCCACCTAGTCAAAGATGCTCTGTCATAATCCTCTGTCATAACATTCATTTCTATCATAGCCTGCATGTCTTGCATGTCTGTCATAGCTGTCAGACATCATAGCCGTCAATGTCATAACTTTTCCCTGCATGGCATATTCTTGGTGCATCAATTATCATCCATTGATCTTGGCATCTTTTCTGAGACTTAATCTCAACCATCCATTTTGTAACATCTCTCTCATGCATTCTCATCCATTGATCTTGGAATCTTTCTAGAAGATTAATCTCAACCGTCCATTCCAATGGTTGTCTATAAAAGCATCCTTCCTTCTCCATTTTGATTTTAACAGCTATTCTTCTCCAACTTTCTTGCTACCATTTGCAGGTTTTGCACAAGTGTTTCAACAAATCTGAGGGAAAAGTTGCATAACAAGAAGGAGAGCAAGAGAAAGAATCAACTACAATATGGGGAGTACTTTATTTTATTTTCTTTCATTTTGAAATCTCCATTTGTTTGTTTTCTCTTGTTTGGATGTGGTTTAATAGCTTAGAAGTGTTGGCTGTCACTTTTGTCTATGCTATTTGATTTCTAACCCCATCTAACATTTGGTGAACCTGACATTTATTTTCTTGCAGAGAAATTGGTTTGTTTGTTTTGGTTGTTTTGCAGATTACAGCCAAGAATGCATACGCAAACCCGTCATCTTCATTTGAGTACAAAAAAATGAACGCATCAAATATTTTTAAATATTTTCTGGGTTTTGTAGGTCTCATTTTCAGCTTTCCAGAACATTAAACGGTTTGAATTTCATTAAGATTTGAGAAAGTTATGGCCATTTTACTGATCACAGTTTTTTAAGATTTAGTGGTTAAAATCCGATTTTTTTTCTTTTGTTTATAATACTTTTATTATGTAGGATTTTGCAAAACTTTTTCTAAGTTTTGAAACTTTATATCTTAGCTTTCTATAGATATCTACAATTTAAATTTTTGTTTAATTTTGAAAAAGTTATCATTTTTTTTTAATTTGCTGTTTTCATTCAAATTTTTTTTGGTTTACTAATATTTTATTTGTAGCATGTGGCTTTTGAATGGAGCTCCCAAAAATTGCTTCTTTTGGAGTAACAAAAAAATTGAGCTCTTAGTTTTTAGTTTTCTTTGACTTATTTTTCTTAGTTTAGTTTAGTTTCTTCATTTTCTAGTTTAGTTATTTACTAACTTTTAGTTTAGTTTTTAATCTCTAACTTTAGATTTTTAATTTAGATTAACTTTTAATTTTAAATTAGCTTTTTATCTTAGATTAGCTTCATTTTTTTTCCTAGATTAGTTTTTCTTTAAATTTATGTTGGTTTTTATTTTGGTCAAGTTTTGGTTTTGTGACTAATTTTGTCAATTTGGTTTCTCTTGCTAGGTTCGTTTGACAAAGAATTGAAAATCAAAACATACGCTTGTCAAAGAAAGGAGGCATGAAACTACTAATTTATGGTTTTGCAGCTCCATTAGTCGAAGACTCATTTCTCAAACAAGGTGTTTGTGATTTCTAGTTTAGGAACACTTCCATTGGTGCATTAAAATGAACATGTGCTTGATTTTGTCTGATTGTGCTTGAAGGTGGTAGGTGATTATGCTCTCACCTTGTGAAAACTAGGTGATCAGAAAACCAGACCCACCTTATTTTTTTGTCACCTTCGCGACTTAATAATCGAAGTATCCTCTCCCCTTGCACTTTCGGGTGATCCTGGGTGTAAGAGAAACGGTTATTATTTCTAGAAATGGGCCTGCCTTAAGGGAAAAAGTACTCACCTTAAGGGACGACTCAACCGGTAACAGGCTAAAGCCAAGCCACTTCCAGCCGGGATATAAAATGGGTGCTTGAGGAAAGTTCAAGTACCACGAGTGCGGATGTGTCACACGGACGGAGTAGTACTCCCATAAACCCTGTTGAGCGTAACCTCTTCAGGCTGGAGTGCCACCTAATTGGTGATTAATCTCTCGCCCCATGTGTGGCCACTCGAACAGATGCCCTAACTAGACACTATTGTTTTAGAAGCCAACCATTTTCAGCGGATTGCTTGGTATGAGTCATGCAGGTATCATGCAGAAGATACTCCTCTTGACTCCCTTGAGTAGAATAGCGGTTCTTGGGAAGTGATGACCCCAGAATCGAGGGTGGTGTGCTCGAATGGCGTTAATGAGCGTGGAGAATAATGCCACCAAACTTCTAAGCTATTAAGCTCTAGAAGGGAAAGGTGTTTAGCACCAATCGAGGTATATGGGTTAGGCTATATCAAGTATACAAACCCTTGGCCTATTAGGATTGTGCTTGTCTCATGTGCATTTGCATACACCAAAACATCGTGCTTGTCAAGTGTTTTCTAGATTTTCAAACAGTATTCACCACATTCACAAATCTGAACACAAACAATCGACCTCAAACAAACATCACACCTAGTAACTTGCAACACCTCAAAACATTTCCAAAACCATCAACCAAACATGTCTAACTGTTATCCTCCATATTCATCCACGACCTATGAACGATACCAAAAGATTGAATATCTTGACCATCGTTTGAAAGAGCTTGAAAAACAACTTGAATCCCAACATTTAAATGAAGTGATGCAATCATCTCATAAGCCTTTATCCTTACCAAAAACTACATCATCCAAGTTCAATATCCATGATTTTCTACAAAGGCTAAATGAGAAACCTAAATCTATATCCTCAAACACAAATAATCTTGAGCAATCCTACCATGTCATGCATCTATCTTCATCTTCCATAATTCCAAATAAACCTCATGAGTCTTCCACCCAAGTTAACAATTTCATCCAACCATCCTCTCTCATCATGCCATCTCCATCCAATGAGTCATGTCAATCTATTAGTCCAAAGCATGCTAGCATAGACTCCCATACAAATCAAGATCAAAGTATTATTTCCACTTCATCCAATGATACCAAAATTTTGTAACCCTCTCCAATCTTTGACAAAGATCCCATCTCTCAAGAACCTCATGATGATCCCCTTATCTCTTTTTGTTTCATTCAAGATGATTCCCTTCCATCTCAAGAGAAAATTATTCTTCAAAGTCCTCCTTCCACCTCATCTAATGAATCCATATCATCTCATGATTCCATCATATCCAATGATCAAGATATTCTTTCCACAAAACATCAGGATTCCCTTCCTCATCAAGATCAAGATCAACCTCCATTCAAGGATACCCTTTCATTCCATGATTATGTTCATCCTTCTCATGATCAAGAAATGCCTTTCATACCACTTTGTGATGATTCCATACCTAATAAAGAGAAAGCTACTCCATCTCTTACACCTCTTGATCCTTTTCCAAGTCAAGATCAAAGTACCCCCTTATCCCCACGTCAAGATCCTATCACACATCCTAATTCCCCTCATGACCACAATCCTCCACAAGAGTCTATCACCCTTATTCAAACTATCCATGAACCTCTTACCTATCAAATGGGTTCTCTCACTTTTATCCAAGCTGGTTTACTCGAAGATCTTGTTATTCCTTCCATATCACAACCACCTCACGATGGACTTGCATCTTGTTTCATAAATAATATATATCCCATTGGCAAACGAATGTGTCAAAGTATGAACTACAAAGGCAAAGGATTAGGCATTCATGAACAAGGTATCCTAGAACCCCTTTATATCCAAGAAAATACATACTATCATGGCCTTGGTTATACACCTCACGCTCAAGACATTGGTATCTATCGTAAGCCTAGATTCCATCAAAGTAAACCTATTTATCCTAGTCCATCAAACCTTTCATATATCCTAGGTCCTTATCCTAGCCAATCAAACCTTCCATCTATCCTTGGTCCTTATCATCCAAACCCTAGTTCATCAACCCTTCCATCCATATTGGGGCCCTACATCCCTCCATCTCCTATTCATTAAGAACAACAAAGGCACACATCCTTGGTTCCCTCTCAAAATTATACCTACATTAACCCATCCATAAGACATCCATATCATTCATCTCCATCCACCCATCCCATTGCTCTTGGAAGCAATTTGGGTGCCAAATGTCAAAAGCTTCCATATCAAAATCCACATGTATCAAAAGATCAACATGTCTCCTTGAAGAGCCATTCAAAAATAAAAGAAAATTTGATCCCAAGTCAAAAGAAAAATCCAAAAGGCCACAAAGGCCCATCAAGTCAAAAGCAAAAAATTCAAAGGCCACAAAGGCCCATAAATCAAGAAGAAAAATTTCAAAGGCCACAAAGGCCCATAAAGCAAAAAGAAGAATCTCAAAGGCCACAAAGGCCCATGAATCAAAAATCAAAGTCAAAAGCTATGTGGATTCCTAAAAGTCTCGTAGAAGCAATAAAATCTAAATTGGCATCCAAATTTGCTAATTCAAAAGCTTCCTCCTATTGTCCATTTAAAAACCTATCACCTTCCAAATTCATTTTTCCTCCATCACTCCACCACCCTTCAAGGTGTGTGCCGATGTTGATCCTTTCCATCCTTTTCGTCTATCTATCAACAAGCCTTCCAACCTCCTATCCATTATCCACCGTTCATCCCCCATTATCCTCCTTTAATCCAAACCTTTGCATAAGTCCTTAGCTTCTTCCATCACACCATTAATTTGCCAATGTTTATGAGCCTAATCCTCATTGCCATTGTTTATTAGAGCACACATTCGATGGATATAGTTATGAAACTTGATGCTTGAGTCCTTCCTCCATCTCCCTATCATGCATATATTACCTTCCATTTTCATTTATCCCTATTCATATCCTATCTTCCATATTCCTCTTGTACTCTACACTTGGGGGCAAGTTTCATCCATCCTTTCATTCATATTCATGATCCTCTTTGCGTTCATCCTTTACCTTTCCACCTTTGATCTTGACAAGGTTAAGGATCTTCTTGAACATCGTATATCTTATCCTATACACTTTATCCATATCTTTCATACCATATCCTTCACCGTATCCATATTTCACCATCCTATCTTAATTTATCCTTTCTTCCTTCCTTGGTCTTGATGAGAATGAACAAAATACTTAGGCATTGTGTCCATATCTTATGATCTTGGTCATCCTATTCATTATCCTTACCTTTGCATTCTTCTATTTTATATCTCCTAGCTTATCAAATCCATGTATCCCCATTTCCTTGCTTTGTTCTTGATGAGATTAGGGAAAAATTACAAACACATGCTTTGGATTTCCTTTCATATCCTTATGTGCTACCATTCCATCATAGTTTACATCCTTATCATTTATCCATGTTTAAATTACCTCCAATGTTGGTCATCATGTTCCTTTGCAACCTTGAATCTTATCATGTGAATCATATTTGAGCCTAGCTATAAAACATTATCCAATCCTCTCTTTTTTTGTCAATTGATCATCAACAATCATCAATCTTATCGTACTTAGAGGAATCAGTGATCCTAAGTACTTATCATCATCATGCCTTATGGAATCGATCATTCCTGGCATCCAATCAACGAACCATTATCATATTTTGACAAAAAGATATGTTGCTTGGGTGACATGTTTTGCAATGAATCTTTCATTTTGATCTATCATTTATCCATGGTTGCATTACCTCTACTATGGAAGATCTTATTCCTTCAATCAGTCGCCATCACATTTCATTTCACTCCATCTTTAAAACTTTAAAAATTAAAAAAATCATAAAATGTCACGAAAAAATTCAAAAAAATCATAAAATGTCTTGAAAAAATTCAAAAATAAATCATAAAATGTCTGAGAAAAAATTCAAAAAATCATAAAATGTCACAGAAAAAATTCAAAAATCATAAAATGTCATGAAAAAAATTCAAAATCATAAAATGTCTGAGAAAAAAAAAATCATAAAATGTCAAAGAAAAAATCCAAAAAAATCAAATATTTAAACATCCCAAAAAAAAAAAAAATCAAAAATCAAAAATCAAAAATTCCAAAAAAGCGGTGACACTTTCGGATCATACACACACAACTTTGAACTTCAACAAAATCCACAAAACAATACAAGCGTTGACAATCAAGCAAACATTATAACATAAATATCAACCCATCTTACAAATCCAACCAAAACACATAAACTGTAACGAGAATCGTTTTTTTTACATCGAAGTCGGACTCTTGTTTGTTTGTTTGTTGATCTTTGCTTATTTTATGGTTTTATCTTTGGTGATATGTCTTTTAGCTTCTTCGGGATGTCTTTGACTAGAGAGGCAAGGATGGGGCATGTTCACTTGTTTGTTGTTTACGCATTGTTTCTTATTCACATGATGACTTGTCTTAGGACATGGTTGTCTAAAACCATCAAGGACCTATGAGTCTAATGTGGATGAGAGAATTCCTTGTTTGATAGTGTCTTCTATGCAATAAGTATTCAGGTCATCTAAGGTTCTTATAACTAGATGCTTATATTTTATTACTAAATAAAAAATGCAAACAGTATTCAGGTCATCTAGATGTTCATGTTATCTATATGCTTATACTAATTTGCAACATAATAAGCCCAATGATGATAAAAGCACTTAAATGGTACAAGAAGCTTCATCACCTTCATTCTCTTTCATCTTGCATTTCATTTTCTTCATCTTTCTTGTCGCAGGGAAATCAATCAATTTCTTAACTCACTGATATATGTCTCTTGAATCAAATCTCAAATCAATCAATCCACTTCTTGAAATTTCATGTCCCCTTAATCAATCGGTCAATCCATCATAGCAACACCTTGTCTTGCGTAAGCATCATCCTCAATCAGCTTAATCAGCTCAATCAGCTTCATCAGCTCATCAACCTGGCTATACTGATCATTTCCATCAATTTTTCAGTTGCGCCCATCAATTGTGCATTTTCATCAAAATGTACATCACTGCTTTACCACTTACGCAATATCAAGTATCTAATCACTTTCTGGACATCTATTGAGAGATTAATCTTCTTACAATCTATTCGATCAATCTCTCGAGGGGGCATATCATTCTTATCATAATCCTTACTAAGATATCTTTGGGGCATGTATCAGTTGATCAATCTTTTTCTTTGAAACAGCGACCAAAGGCTGCATTGTCTCAAGAAGGGGCAAAATGTAGACACTAAAAAATGTCTAAGTAAAATTGAACATTCATTGTTCTTCCGATAATTGAATAACTTTAATTATTCAGTGGGTGTATTTCGCATTCTCTATTAATTAAATAGTTTTAATTATTTAATTAATTCACCTTCTCATCTTTATTCTATCTTGATCCAATTAAAATTATTTAATTTAGCATTGGCTAATATATCCCTTTCTTCAATAATTAAATAAATCATTTTTTATTTAATTATTTATCTTTCATCTATAGTCAAATAATAATAATAATCATTATTTGACCTTTTATTCTTCTATAATTAAATAATTGTCAAAATTATTTAATTGTGATTCATTCATCTCTTTTGGATAAATAATTCAAATTAATTATCCATGTCTAATTTCCATCTCTCCATTTAATTAAATTGATAAATTTAATTAAATGCTCATCTTTCATTTTCTCTAAATAAATTATTTGGATAAATTATTTATTTTCCATTCCACTTGTCATTTTCCTCCATTTTGAATAAATTATTTAAAATAAATTATTTATGCACCTCACTGATCAAAGATGCTTTCTGTCTTAATCCTCTGTCACTTAACATTCATTTTACTTGTCGCCTTTTTGCATGCCTGCATGTCTGTCATAAATTTGTCGTGTAGTCAATGTCATAGCTTTTCCATGCATGGCATATTCTTGGTGCATCAATTATCATCCATTGATCTTGGCATCTTTTCTGAGACTTAATCTCAACCATCCATTTCGTAACATCTCTCTCATGCATTCTCATCCATTGATCTTGGAATCTTTCTAGAAGATTAATCTCAACCATCCATTCGAATGTTGTCTATAAAAGCATCCTTCCTTCTCCATTTTGATTTTAACAGCTATTCTTCTCCAACTTTCTTGCTACCATTTGCAGGTTTTGCACAAGTGTTTCAACAAATCTGAGGGCAAAGTTGCATAACAAGAAGAAGGAGAGCAAGAGAAAGAATCAACTACAATATGGGGAGTACTTTATTTTATTTGCTTTCATTTTGAAATCTCCATTTGTTTGTTTTCTCTTGTTTGGATGTGGTTTAATAGCTTAGAAGTGTTGGCTGTCACTTTTGTCTATGCTATTTGATTTCAAACCCCATCTAACATTTGGTGAACCTGACATTTGTTTTCTTGCAGAGAAATTGGTTTGTTTGTTTTGGTTGTTTTGCAGATTACAGCCAAGAATGCATACGCAAACCCGTCATCTTCATTTGAGTACAAAAAAATGAACGCATCAAATATTTTTAAATGTTTTCTGGGTTTTGTAGGTCTTATTTTCAGCTTTCCAGAACATTAAACGGTTTGAAATTTCATTAAGATTTGAGAAAGTTATGGCCATTTTACTGATCATAGTTTTTTAAGATTTAGTGGTTAAAATCCGATTTTTTTTCTTTTGTTTATAATACTTTTATTATGTAGGATTTTGCAAAACTTTTTCTAAGTTTTGAAACTTTATATCTTAGCTTTCTATAGATATCTACAATTTAAATTTTTGTTTAATTTTGAAAAAGTTATCATTTTTTTTAATTTGCTGTTTTCATTCAAAAAAAATTTGGTTTACTAATATTTTATTTGTAGCATGTGGCTTTTGAATGGAGCTCCCAAAAATTGCTTCTTTTGGAGTAACAAAAAAATTGAGCTCTTAGTTTTTAGTTTTCTTTGACTTATTTTTCTTAGTTTAGTTTAGTTTCTTCATTTTCTAGTTTAGTTATTTACTAACTTTTAGTTTAGTTTTTAATCTCTAACTTTAGATTTTTAATTTAGATTAACTTTTAATTTTAAATTAGCTTTTTATCTTAGATTAGCTTCATTTTTTTTCCTAGATTAATTTTTCTTTAAATTTATGTTGGTTTTTATTTTGGTCAAGTTTTGGGTTTTGTGACTAATTTTGTTAATTTGGTTTCTCTTGCTAGGTTCGTTTGACAAAGAATTGAAAATCAAAACATACGCTTGTCAAAGAAAGGAGGCATGAAACTACTAATAAGATTTTAATGTAGGACGTTCGTCGAAGACATGATTTTGAAACCAATTGTCTTTTAGATTATAAAACACTTCTTTTGGGGCATTAAAATGAACATGTGCTTGATTGTGTCTGATTGTGCTTGAAGGTGGTAGGTGATTATGCTCTCCCCTTGTGAAAACTAGCTGATCAGAAAATCAGACCCACATTATTTTTTGTCACCTTTACGACTTAATAATCGAAGTATCCTCTCTCCTTGCACTTTCAAGTGATCCTGGGTGTAAGAGAAACGGTTATTATTTCTAGAAATGGGCCTGCCTTAAGGGAAAAGGTACTCACCTTAAGGGACGACTCGACCGGTAACAGGCTAAAGCCAAGCCACTTCCAGCCGGGATATAAAATGGGTGCTTGAGGAAAGTTCAAGTACCACGAGTGCGGATGTGTCACATGGACGGAGTAGTACTCCCATAAACCCTATTGAGCGTAACCTCTTCAGGCTGGAGTGCCACCTAATTGGTGATTAATCTCTCGCCCCATGTGTGGCCACTCGAACAAATGCCCTAACTAGACACCTATTGTTTTAGAAGCCAACCATTTTTAGCCGTTGCTTGGTATAGTGCAGGGTACAGTATCATGCCCGAAGATACTCACTACTGACTCCCTTGAGTAGAGATAGCAGTTCTTGGGAAGTGATGACCCAAGAATTCAAAGTTGGTGTGCTCGAATGACGTTAATGAGCCGCGGAGGGGAGCCAATGCCACCAAACTTCTAAGCTATCCGCTCTCGAGAAGGAAAGGTGTTTAGCACCAATCCGGGGTATATCGGTGGGCTATATCAAGTATACAAACCCTTGGCCTATTAGGATTGTGCTTGTCTCATGTGCGTTTGCATACACCAAAACATCGTGCTTGTCAAGTGTTTTCTAGATTTTCAAACAGTATTCACCACATTCAAAAATCTGAACACAAACAATCGACCTCAAACAAACATCACACCTAGTAACTTGCAACACCTCAAAACATTTCCAAAACCATCAACCAAACATGTCTAGCTGCTATCCTCCATATTCATCCACAACCTATGAACGAAACCAAAGGATTGAATATCTTGACCATCGTTTGAAAAAGCTTGAAAAACAACTTGAATCCCAACATTTGAATGAAGTGATGCAACCATCTCATAAGCCTTTATCCTTACCCAAAACTACATCATCCAAGTTCAATATCCATGATTTTCTACAAAGGCTAAATGAGAAACCTAAATCTATGTCCTCAAACACAAATAATCTTGAGCAATCCTACCATGTCATGCATATATCTTCATCTCCCATAATTCAAAATAAACCTCATGAGTCTTCCACCCAAGTTAACAATTTCATCCAACCATCCTCTCTCATCATACCATCTCCATCCAATGAGTCATGTCAATCTATCAGTCCAAAGCATGCTAGCATAGACTCCCATACAAATCAAGATCAAAGTATTCTTTCCACTTCATCCAATGATACCAAAATTTTGCAACCCTCTCCAATCTTTGACCAAGATCCCATCTCTCAAGAACCTCATGATGATCCCCTTATCTTTTTTTGTTTCATTCAAGATGATTCCCTTCCATCTCAAGAGAAAATTATCCTTCAAAGTCCTCCTTCCACCTCATCTAATGAATCCATACCATCTCATGATTCCATCATATCCAATGATCAAGATATGCTTTCCACAAAACATCAGGATTCCCTTCCTCGTCAAGATCAAGATCAACCTCCATTCAAGGATACCCTTTCATTCCATGATGATGTCCATCCTTCTCATGATCAAGATATGCCTTTGATACCACTTCATGATGATTCCCTACCTAATAAAGAGCAAGCTACTCCATATCTTACACCTCTTGATCCTTTTCCAAGTCAAGATCAAAGTACCCCATCATCCCTATGTCAAGATCCTATCACACATCCTAATTCCCCTCATGACCACAATCCTCCACAAGAGTCTATCACCCCTATTCAAACTATCCATGAACCTCTTACCTATCAAATGGGTTCGCTCACTTTTATCCAAGGTGGTTTACTCGAAGATCTTGTTTTCCTTCCATATCACAACCACCTCACAATAGACTTGCATCTTGTTTCATAAACAATATATATCCCATTGGCAAAAAAATGTGTCAAAGTATGAACTACAAAGGCAAAGGATTAGGCCTTCATGAACAAGGTATCCTAGAACCCCTTTATATCCAAGAAAACACATACTATCATGGCCTTGGTTATACACCTCACTCTCAAGACATTGGTATCCATCATAAGCCTAGATTCCATCAAAATAAGCCTAAGTATCCTAGACCATCAAACCTTCCATCTATCCTAGGTCCTTATCCTAGTTCATCAAACCTTCCATCTATCCTAGGTCCTTATCCTAGTTCATCAAACCTTTCATCTATCCTTGGTCCTTATCATCCAAACCCTAGTTCATCAACCCTTCCATCCATATTGGGGCCCTACATCCCTCCATCTCCTATTCATCAAGAACAACAAAGGCACACATCCTTGATGCCCTCTCAAAATTCTACCTACATTAACCCATCCATAAGACCTCCATATCATTCATCTCCATCCACCCATCCCATTGCTCTTGGAAGCAATTTGGGTGCCAAATTTCAAAAGCTTCCATATCAAAATCCACATGTATCAAAGGATCAACATGTCTCTTTGAAGAGCCATGCAAAAATAAAAGAAAATTTGATCCCAAGTCAAAATAAAAATCCAAAAGGCCACAAAGGCCCATCATGTCAAAAGCAAAAAATTCAAAGGCCACAAAGGCCCATAAATCAAGAAGAAAAATTTCAAAGGCCACAAAGGCCCATAAAGCAAAAAGAAGAATCTCAAAGGCCACAAAGGCCCATGAATCAAAAATCAAAGTCAAAAGCTATGTGGATTCCTAAAAGTCTCGTAGAAGCAATAAAATCTAAATTGGCATCCAAATTTGCTAATCCAAAAGCTTCCTCCTATCATCCATCTAAAAACATATCACCTTCCAAATTCAATTTTCCTCCATCACTCCACCACCCTTTAAGGTGTGTGCCAATGTTGATCTTTCCATCCTTTCCATCCTTTCCATCTATCCATCAACAAGCCTTCCAACCTCATGTCCATTATCCACCATTCATCCCCCATTATCCTCCTTTAATCCAAACCTTTGCATAAGTCCTTAGCTTCTTCCATCATACCATTAATATACCTATGTTTATGAGTCTAATCCTTCTTTCCATGGTTTATTAGAGCATATATTAAAGGGATATTATCTATGAAACTTGATGCTTGAGTCCTTCCTCCATCTCCCTATCATGCATATATTACCTTCCATTTTCATTTATCCCTATTCATATCCTATCTTCCATATTCCTCTTGTACTCTACACTTGGGGGCAAGTTTCATCCATCCTTTCATTCATATTCATGATCCTCTTTGCGTTCATCCTTTACCTTTCCACCTTTGATCTTGACAAGGTTAAGGATCTTCTTGAACATCGTATATCTTATCCTATACACTTTACCCATATCTTTCGTACCATATCCTTCACCGTATCCATATTTCACCATCCTATCTTAATTTATCCTTTCTTCCCTTCCTTGGTCTTGATGAGGAATAGGAACAAAATACTTAGGCATTGTGTCCATATCTTATCGATCTTGGTCATCCTATTCATTATCCTTACCTTTGCATTCTTCCATTCCATATCTCCTAGCTTATCAAAATCCATGTCCCATTTCCTTCCTTTGTTCTTGATGAGATTAGGGGCAAAATTACAAACTCATGCTTTGGATTCCCTTTCATATCCTTATGTTCTACCATTCCATCATATTTTACATCCTTATCATTTATCCATGCTTAAATTACCTCCAAAGTTGGACATCATGTCCCTTTGCAACCTTGAATCTTATCATGTGAATCATATTTAAGCCTAGCTGTAAAACATTATCCAATCCTCATATTTTTTGTCAATCAATCATAAACAATCATCAATCTTATCGTACTTAGAGGAATCAGTGATCCTAAGTACTTATCATCATCATGCCTTATGGAATTGATCATTCCTGGCATCTAATCAACCAACCATTATCATCTTTTGACAAAGGATATGTTGCTTGTGTGACATGTTTTACAATGAATCTTTCATTTTGATCTATCATTTATCCATGGTTGCACTACCTTTAGTGTGGGGCATCTTATTCCTTCAATCAGTCATATCACATTTCATTTCACTCCATCTTTAAAACTTCAAAAAATCCAAAAAAATCATAAAATGTCTTGAAAAAATTCAAAAAAAAAAATCATAAAATGTCCTAAAAAAATTCAAAAAATAAAATCATAAAAATGTCTGAAAAATTCAAAAAAATCATAAAATGTCTGAAAAAATTCAAAAAATCATAAAATGTCACGAAAAAATTCAAAAATCATAAAATGTCACGAAAAAAAAAAAAAAAAAAAATCATAAAATGTTAATAAAGAGAAATCCAAAAAAATCAAATATTCCAAACATCCCAAAAAAAATAAAAAAAATCAAAAATCAAAAATCAAAAATTCCAAAAAACAGTGACACTTTCAGATCACCACACAACTTTGAACTTCAACAAAATCAAAACATGCAAACGTTGACAATCAAGCAAACATTATAACATAAATATCAACCCATCTTACAAATCCAACCAAAACACATAAACTATAACGAGAATCATTTTTTTACATCGAAGTAGGACTCTTGTTTGTTTGTTTGTTGATCTTTGCTTATTTTATGGTTTTATCTTTGGTGATATGTCTTTTAGCTTCTTCGGGATGTCTTTGACTAGAGAGGCAAGGATGGGGCATGTTCACTTGTTTGTTGTTTACGGATTGTTTCTTATTCACATGATGACTTGTCTTAGGACATGGTTGTCTAAAACCATCAAGGACCTATGAGTCTAATGTGGATGAGAGCATTCCTTGTTTGATAGTGTCTTCTATGCAATAAGTATTCAGGTCATCTAAGGTTCTTATAACTAGATGCTTATATTTTATTACTAAATAAAAAATGCAAACAGTATTCAGGTCATCTAGATGTTCATGTTATCTAGATGCTTATACTAATTTGCGACATAATAAGTCCGATGATGATAAAAAAACTTAAATGGTACAAGAAGCTTCATCACCTTCATTCTCTTCCATCTTGCATTTCATTTTCTTCATCTTTCTTGTCACGGAGAAATCAATTAATTGCTTAACTCACTGATATATGTCTCTTGAATCAAATCTCAAATCAATCAATTGGCTTCTTGAACTTTCATGTCCCCTTAATCAATCAATCAATCCATCATTGCAACAACTTGTCTTGCGTAAGCATAATTCTCAATCAGCTTAATTAGCTCAATCAGCTTTATCAGCTCATCAACCTGGCTATACTGATCATTTCCATCAATTGTTCAGTTACACCCATCAACTGTGCATTTTCATCAAAATGTACATCACTGCTTTATCACTTACGCAATATCAAGTATCTAATCACTTTCTGGACATCCATCGAGAGATTAATCTTCTTACAATCTATTTGATCAATCTCTCGAGGGGGCATATCATTCTTATCATAATTCTTACTAAGATATCTTTGGGGCATGTATCAGTTGATCAATCTTTTTCTTTGAAACAACGCGACAAGCTGCATTGTCTCAAAGAGGGGCAAAATGTGGACACTAAAAAATGTCCTAAGTCCGCGAGCATCATTTTTCTTGGTCATTGTTCTTCGATAATTGAATAACTTTAATTATTCAATTAGGTGTGACTGCATTCCTCTATTAATTAAATAGTTTTTAATTATTTAATTAATTTTCCTTCTCATATTTATTCTATCTTGATCAATTAAAATTATTTAATTGCATCGCTAATATATCCCTTTCTTCAATAATTAAATAAATCATTTTTTATTTAATTATTTATCTTTCATCTATAGTCAAATAATAATAGTAATCATTATTTGACCTTTTATTCTTCTATAATTAAATAATTATCAAAATTATTTAATTGTGATTCATTCATCTCTTTTGGATAAATAATTCAAATTAATTATCCATGTCTAATTTCCATCTCTCCATTTAATTAAATTGATAAATTTAATTAAATGCTCCTCTTTCATTTTCTCTAAATAAATAATTTGGATAAATTATTTATTTTCCATTCCACTTGTCATTTTCCTCCATTTTGAATAAATAATTTAAAATAAATTATTTATGCACCTCCACCTAGTCAAAGATGCTCTGTCATAATCCTCTGTCATAACATTCATTTATGTCATAGCCTGCATGCCTTGCATGTCTGTCATAGCTGTCAGGCGTCATAGCCGTCAATGTCATAACTTTTCCATGCATGGCATATTCTTGGTGCATCAATTATCATCCATTGATCTTGGCATCTTTTCTGAGACTTAATCTCAACCATCCATTTCATGACATCTCTCTCATGCATTCTCATCCATTGATCTTGGAATATTTCTAGAAGATTAATCTCAACCGTTCATTCCAATGGTTGTCTATAAAAGCATCCTTCCTTCTCCATTTTGATTTTAACAGCTATTTTTCTCCAACTTTCTTGCTACCATTTGCAGGTTTTGCACAAGTGTTTCAACAAATCTGAGGGAAAAATTGCATAACAAGAAAAAGGAGAGCAAGAGAAAGAATCAACCATAATGGGGAGTGATTTCTTTTATGTTTTGCATTTTTTATTATCTCCATTATTTGTTTTCTCTTGTTTGGATGTGGTTTAATAGCTTAGAAGTGTTGGCTGTCACTTTTTTCTATGCTATTTGATTTCTAACCCCATTTCCATTCCACTTGTCATTTTCCTCCATTTTGAGTAAATAATTTAAAATAAATTATTTATGCATCTCCACCTAGTCAAAGATGCTCTGTCATAATCCTCTGTCATAACATTCATTTCTGTCATAGCCTGCATGCCTTGCATGTCTGTCATAGCTGTCAGGCGTCATAGCCGTCAATGTCATAGCTTTTCCATGCATGGCATATTCTTGGTGCATCAATTCTCATCCATTGATCTTGGCATCTTTTCTAAGACTTAATCTCAACCATCCATTCTGTAACATCTCTCTCATGCATTATCATCCATTGATCTTGGAATCTTTCTAGAAGATTAATCTCAACCATCCATTCGAATGGTTGTCTATAAAAACAACCTTCCTTCTCCATTTTGATTTTAACAGCTATTCTTCTCCAACTTTCTTGCTACCATTTGCAGGTTTTGCACAAGTGTTTCAACAAATCTGAGGGCAAAGTTGCATAACAAGAAGAAGGAGAGCAAGAGAAAGAATCAACCATAATGGGGAGTGATTTCTTTTATGTTTTGCATTTTTTATTATCTCCATTATTTGTTTTCTCTTGTTTGGATGTGGTTTAATAGCTTAGAAGTGTTGGCTGTCACTTTTTTCTATGCTATTTGATTTCTAACCCCATCTAACATGGCCAAGTTTGTAGAATTAGGGTTTGCACTTTTTGTGCCAATTTGGGGTCAAATTGAGTTGGCTAATTGAATTTTGACTGTTACACCGTGCTTAGAACACTTTAAGCTATCTGCTTGCAAATTTTGAGTTGAATTTGACAATTTGCTATTTTTAGCAGTCTAGGCTTTGAAGCCATTTTCAGGAATTGCATGTGTTCTTTTTTAATGCATGTTTGGAGAATCTTTCTAGGTTTTTTGAGACCTTTGCGATGGTATAACATGCAAGCTGAGATGATGACTTTCAACAATTCTGACTTCAGAGGGTATTTTTAGGGTTTGCATGTAGGATTCTTTAACACATGTCTGGATATTCTTTGTGGGTTTTTTAGGAGCTTCGCAATGATGTAACATGCAAGCCGAGACTTGGACCTTTTAGCAGTGCTGCCTTCAGAGGCTATTTTTAGGGTTTGCATGCATGATTTTTCGATGCATGTCAGGTTATTTTTTATGGGTTTTTTAGGAGCTACGCAACAATGTAACATGTGAGACAAGATGATCACTTTTCAAGAACTTACTATTTTTAGCTAGTCCCCACATGCAGACTAGTTTACTAGGTTTTTTTGGGTTTTTTGAGATCTCCAAGGCGGTGCAACATGCAAACTCATCCGGCAAGTGGTTGGTCACTTTTTCAGACACTTACTATTTTTAGCAGGATCACTCCAACAGGTCCCCAACACTTTAGTATCACGAGCTGAGCAACATGCAGTAGAAACGGGGTCAAAAGGAGGTCATTTGAGCCACATGCAAGTTAGATTAGGGTTTCTAGCTTTGAGACTCAAAATGAGGGGTAAAACTCCAGAATCTTCAAAAACTGATGTATCCTATTGCGGTCAGTATCTTTCAAAGAATCCACTGGTAAAATTTGAAGGCAATCTGAGCACTTACTTCTTATAGTAAGTCACTTCTGAAATAGGCTATAAATAGCAGGTCAGTTAACCCATGAGGATCTTGTGGCACAAATTTCAAGTCAATTCAAGTTGCAGAAGTATGAAAATAAAGGATTTACCAAAAATAGTAAGCATGGCAAGCAGGTTGAGAAATTGGCTAAGCAGTCAGATGGAAATTCTAAAGCATGCAAGTTAAAATTGGCAGGCCACACCCTCTAAATGCACCCAAACTGAAGGGAGGGTGATGAAAAATTTTCTAAGTCCGAAAGAATTCCTGTAGGCCACCCCAGATGCGCCCATGATGGCTGGGGACATGAATTTTTTTTTGAAGGCATGGGAAATTCCACCTACACCTCCCAAATGTGCCTTGTCTTGAGAGAAGCTGAGGAAAAAATTCTAAGGCATGAAAATTCCTCCACCACCTGTGAAATGTACCCAAGCTTTAAGGTGAGAGGGTTTGAAATTTTGCTAAGTGTTGAAATGGAAGTACCCCCTCCTAAATGCGCCCATCAAGGAGTAGGGAGGAGTAAAGTTTTCTAAGTGATAGCAAAGTGGAGGCTTGACCTAGCAAATGCGCCCATGATGGCTAAAGGCTTAAATTTTTTTCTAAGTGTTTCAAAATGGAAGCCTAGGGGGTGAAATGTGCCCAAGCTAAATGAGAGGACCTAAGAAATATTCTAAGTGTTAGAAACTAGTAGTAGCCCCTCCCAAATGTGCCCAAGGTAGTGGAAGTGATTGAAAATCTTCTAGGGCAAGAAAAATGGAATGGCAAAGTGCTAAATGCGCCCAAGTTGTGATGAGGAGTTGAGAATTTTCTAAGTATGAAAAAGTGGAAGTACCCCCTCTAAAATGCACCCAAGCAAGGGAGAGGCTAGGAAATTTGTTTTTGTTGGGGAAATTGAAGTACAAACCCTCAAATGTGCCATCATGAAGAAGTCGGTGAGAGATATTCCAAAGGAGTTGCAAATGGTAGGACGGGATCTCAAATGCACCTAGCTCTAACAGGGGATATGAAGTGAGAAAATATTTCTAAGTGTTGTGAAGATGAAATCTTAAGGGTCCAAATGCACCCAAAGGAGAGGCAGGTTGCTTGGAGATTTGGCTAAGGCATC
>VDFB02085312.1:0-15094 GCA_007258455.2 Sequoia sempervirens
CTCTTCCTCCACCTGTAAACATCTTCTTATCACTTCCATCTTTTAGATGGTCTCTAAGCAAGTCTCTCCTTTCTTCAACTCAACTTTTCTCTGCCTTCTCTAGGCAACAATCAGGTTCTTCTTAACCTACACACAACCACAAAACCAAAACCACAAACCAAAACTAGCCCAAACCTTTTATTGAGCTTTGATACCAATTTGATGTAGAAAAAGGAAGAAAATTAACTATCTCAGTTTCTTTAAGCAAAACTCAAACATTATTTGCAAGCTTACACCTCACAAGCGCATTTTCCCTTTACAAAACTATTGATTCAAGACCATCATACTAAGAATAATTTCCATAATCACTTGAAGACTTCTTAAACTCTTAAAAAATAAAAAAATCACTTTCCCATACCCTTCAATCAACATAATCAACTCTAATAAGTGATCTCTCAAAATAGATTGACCAAATCAGCAATTAGGCCATTTAGGCCACAACAACAAACAATTTCACTTTTCCAAGATCTAGTCCATTCACAAATAGCATCAACATGCATAAGAATATCTACAAAACATAACTAGACCATTTCCCAATCTATGCTCATGATATTTTATCAAACACTCTTCCTAACCTTTATTCTTGTTTCCAAAAGATGACTATTACAAACCCGCCATGCAAGATCAACATACAAATGAATACAAAACCTTTTATTTTACAAAACCCTATTTAGAGAGGATTCAAGGCTCATCACTAAAACATTTTAAATTACTTTCACCCAAAGAGAATACATTTTTTTATCATCAAAACATAAAATATTTGCTGCCCATTGTCCATTTACAGATTTTTCCTACAAAACACAGCCTAGGGCATCATTTCTTTGATAGAAAAATTCATTATTTTAATCTACAACTTTGGAAGATGGAAATATATGTTAAAATGAACCCTTTGAAAAAATTTCAGACCATTCCACCATGCCAATTGAGAGAAACACAATTTTGATTACTTGTTGTCTACCCTAAGAGGGTTTCAGACCTGCACTTACTAAAATGATCATAAATTCTGCAAATCTTCAAGAACCAAACAAAAAGAAAATGAAACTAGATTCACTTATCCTTCTTATCCTATTGTTTCAATTCAATGTCAATCCATACAAGGTCGTACAACATGCTGCTACAAGACTATTAGAGGGAAAATATGGAAATTGCAGCCACAAAAACCTTCATAACTTTCATTCTACTCCATGAAAATGAATGAAACCAAAACCAAATAAAGTAGACTATTAGTTCTATCATTCCAAATGACTGTACCTTTAGTATTAGGCCGTACATTTCCATACAAGATACTAAAACACATAATTACCAATCAAAATACAAAAAATTGAATCTAAAAAGAGGCTCCATTAATGTTTCTTCATTATTTTACATCCCTCTCCACCTTCCAATGATGGATTGAGGGTGTTTATGACTTTCTAAACTTTCTCATATGTATTAAAATTTATTCTTTCAACTACCCAACCAACTTGACCTTCCACCTTCCTTATTTTGCAATTTTGCACTTTGACATCTTTTGTCAATTTCACCATTTTTCGACTTTTGAATCCCTAAGCATACTAAACACTTCTAAAATGACATAATACACATTTTTATGATAAAAAATGACCTTATTTCTCATATTCCTTGGTTTTACTTCATAAACGGGCCCCTTATTACATATTTTTCTCTTTTGAGCATCATTGATAACATCTCATTTGTTTTTACAAATTGGACACATAATTACATATCAATGGTCCATTAGACCTTATTAAATGACTCCTAAGCACTCATTGAACTCTTATTTACAAATAGGCCTCATGGAGGATTGAAAGAAACAAGGTGCTCCTACACCAATTCTGTAATGCTTTGATTATTTGGTGTTATTTCCACTATGTTGTTCTCACTACATGGTTGGAGAGTTTTCTTTGAAGACCCTCCGACCATGACTACATCACTATTTCTACTATCTAGATTGTGTTTGTGTGTATTATTATCAAACCATGGACAATCAAGTTTTGTGGAAGAAAACTTCAAAATATACTTACCTACCACAAAGTCAAAAGAGTCAAAATCAACCAAATCTATTTTTCAAGTGTTTGTTATGTTTGTGATGAAATCTAGAAATTGCTAAAAATGGATAACAACCTAGAAAAAATTAAATTAGGGTTAAAAGGATAGAACACCACAAACTTTTATCATAAAATTGCAATCGTCAGTCAAAATACTACATCTGTCTATGTGTTGCGATTGATCGGTCTTGCACCATAATTGACTGGTCGAAAACACCGCATTTGTTAGTTTCAATTTTCGGGGAAATATTTTTGTATTGAACTTCCATTTTGCTTACAGTAAATGGTTGTACATGCAAACTAGAGACTTGTTTAGGTTCAGTCATTCTATTCATTGCATTTCATTATTCACCTTAAGGTATCTTTCATACTCCTAGTTTGCATACACTACATTCTAGCTTCATTTTAGAATTATCTTTGAGTCTTCAAATTAGGAAGCTTATCATACTATTAGGTAGACCATATTCTCATATTTAGGTATCTTTACCTTATCATATCATCATTTATCTCATCCTTAGGTTGGGCTTACAACTCATGTGTCTAGTTTAGGTTCACCTTTTATCCAATCATCATCATCTTGGACCTTGTCCTCTTGATCTCTTGACATTTAGAAATGTTACTTTGGTCCATAATAGTTTTCTTAGTATCCTCTTTTAAGGTTCAAAAGTGCACATCCAAATCTAGGCATAGTCATAGTCTTAGTCCCATTACTGTCTTGCATTCCATCCAAGCATAAGCATAGTCATAATTGCATTGCCATCTTCCATGCTTATATTCCAAATAATCCAAAAAAATAGCATAGTCTTATTGTAATTTCCATTCTTATCTTGCATTACCACTCCCTTAGTCTTCATCTCCATCCTTAGTTGCATTCATTTGAAAAAGTCTCGAGGTTACAAGTCTTATATGGTCTTCACTAAGTCACAAAGGAAACGAAAAGACATGGATTACTCATATGACCCTTATGTTAATCTAACTAGCAACATGAACTTTGGGTCATACTCAAACCAACCTTAAACATTACAAGATAAAATTCCAAATTCATTTGAAAATTTTACATTGAAGGAGGTTAACCAAAATATAACACCCAAAGAGATTGGAAAAGCTTCCCAAGATCCTAAGATAGTGTGTATCATATAAGAGATGGTCAAAGAGGATCCTAATAAGTACTTCCTAGCACTTTCTTAGAATGGTACCAAGTTTCCCTTTGGTTTTGACACTTCCAAAATTGTGGAGGGAACAACACAAACACAAAGTCAAAGTCAAGGTCACAACACATTTTCACAAGGTCATCCCTCCTCACAATAAATTCACACTAATATGCCACTTGGGGGAACTACACAGAACACAACACATATTAACATACCTCCTACACAAACATTTAGGACTAAAAGGACACATGCAATGTCTCAAGTACCAGGTCCCACATTTTCCAATCCATTTGAATCATCCTCTAGTTCTATGGGTATAAGTTTTACAAATCCATTTTCCACAACATCCACCCAAAACAACACACCATCAATCAACAAAAACACAAACCAAAATCCAAAACCACCAAGAAAAAAAAGTAGTATTCATATTTCCACACCAAGAGTGAAAACCAAAAGGACCAATACTACACCAAACACTAATATATATTTTGGGTCAAACCTAAACAACAACCAACCTCCATAACAATAGCATGTCAACCCAAAATTCAATTTCATACCACAACACCAACACACCAATCAAACTCCACCACAACACAATACCAATACAACCATCATGTTTACATCCCACCTACAATAAAGCAATCAAAATCCTTCTCAAAAAAATGTCAACTGAAACTCAACATTTATATCCAACTTCCAAAACCAAAACCCTTTAGCACACAATTACCTCAACATATTTGACACCAATATCAACCCTCTCAAGAAAATTCAACCAAACATACCACCATCACCCATGGATACATTGATGCAAAAAATGTAATCAATGCAACAACAAATTGAAAACATGCAAGTGAGCTCAACAAATAAAACATACTCAATGGAGGAACTATGTCATTATCCCTTTGATAGAAGCATATACATGCCAACTTTTCCTCCACACTTCAATGTGCCAAAATTCAAAATATACAAGGGAAAGGAGGGTCTAGTAGAACATGTGTGAGAGTTTAACACTACTTGTATGCCCTTCACTTTTGATCCTATGTATTTAGTGAGACTATTCCCATGTAGCCTTTCAGGGCAAGCTCAAGAGTGGTTCACACACCTTCCTCTTGGGATAAGAACATGGAATGAACTAGTTGAAAAATTCATCACAAACTTTACCTATAACATTGAAAGTGACATGAACCTTCCAAAAATATGTATGACCAAATAAAAATAAGGGGAGTCACTTCATTCTTTCAATATGGTGAATTATGTCAAGTAAATATCCTTGTCACATACCAAAAAAAAATTGATTCCCATCTTTGTAGAAAAACTCAACATGGAATTAATGCATCAAATTCAAATCCATTGTTGCAACACATTTGAGGATATCATTGAAAAGAGAGTCTCCATTGAGAAATCTCTTGTTGCAAAAGGATTGGTCAAGATATTCAAATAAAACCAACCAATCCTAATGACAAAGGAAAATTTTGGTCTAGAAAATAAATGTCAGCAATGATGGGGTAGTTGATGCTAAAGTGGTTAACAAAGTTCAACCCACTATTCACCTCAAAGGTTATTCCACACAAAAAAATCCAACACCAAGACAAGATCAAACCAAAAATGCAGTCCAAAACAACCAACAATGTAGAGGTCCTCCATGAGCAAACATACCTAAACAAACATATACACCCTTAGGAGAACCAATTGAATTAGTCTTGAAGAAACTATTGCAATTAAATTTCATCCAACTACCAGCAGTTAAACCTTATGAATCAACAATTTTCAAACCAACTTGGTGGAATGACAATGAATTTTGTGAGTACCATCATACCAAGGAAAAAAAAACATCATCATGTTGGACACTTAAGAACCTTATCCAGGACCTCATTGAACAAGGTGACGTATCAATGTACAATTCACAAGGAAAGAAAAATTTTGACAATACTATTTTCAAGAATCCCTTTCCAGGCCATGGAAAAGGAAAAGCCTCCAATTCAAGGAACAATACAAACAAAAATGATAACTACTCCAGTGTCTCATATGAGTATAATATTAATGACATTCAAGCCTTTGATGACAATGTCTCTACCATTACCATTAAGAAAAGTCTAGAATGTGATGTCACCACCTGAAGAGCCAAAGTGACCTCGCAAGGGGGCACTTTAAATTGACAACCAAAAAGTTAGTATAACGTCCTAGACCATCTAGGAAAGACTTGCACAAAAGTATCCATTCTTGAGTTGCTTCGCATATACCCTGAGCTTAAAGTCAGTTTGTAAAAAGATTTGCAAGAGAAATTCATTCTCATTGACCTAAACATTAACTAATTCCAAGCCATGGTAGGATACTTAGCTAGAACCCATCACATCACATTTTTTGAGCAAGATCTTCATGCACAATGACCAAATCATAATGACCCATTACACCTTGAGGTATATGTTAAAAAACCACAAAATCAAATGAGTCTTGGTAGATGGTGGAGTAGGTTTAGATATATGTACCTTAAAATTGATCATAACATTGGGATGCTCTAAAGCTTGTATAGATACATCTAAGAAAATCATCATCAATGCTTATGATGATGTTGAGCATTCATCCAAAGGTATAATCACACTTCCCATGAGGGTTGGGCCTGTTATTCAAAATACAATATTCCAAGTTTTGGATCTAGATCTACCATACAATATTATCCTTGGTCATCCATGGATTCATGCCATGAGATTCGTTCCTTCCACATACCATGAATGCCTTAAGTTTCCATATAATGGCACCAAAATTACTATGTCAGGTGATCTTGACCCCTTCCAATATTATAGCTATTTTAAAGGGACCACTAAACATCAAGTGCCTATAAATTGAGAAGATTATTCCTCTACCAAATCACATTGCATTGATCCCTCTTGACTCAAAAAATCATCCATTCCATCCAATACACTTCCAAACCTAAGGTCTAGATCCATGACACAGGATGCGGTGAATACAACATTGAGATCCTATTTTGCATTGGGAAGTTTCCCACCTCACCAATGTTAGGGTTAGAGATGGCAGATATCTAAAAATTAAATGCAGATATAATTAATAAACAGAGAAACTAAAACACACATAGAATAAATCTTAACACAAAGAATTTAACATGGTTCACCCAATCAAGGCTACATCCACCAAACCGTAGCCATCCAATACTTTTATTATCCAGTGTAAAACATATTACAATCTTGAGAATAATCGCATTTTTCATCATACTGTAATACCCATCCGAAACCCTTTTTTAACAAGCTTAGAAGCTTCCAGATTTTAGGTTCTACAAAATCGAATTTTTATTTTTTCATTGATTTTTCCCTTTTTCGGTGATCACACAAAAAAGTAGGAGGAAATATTTTCTCGGGGGCTGCCGCCCCCGAACACCTTCCCGAGGCCCTGCAAGGATAGGGGGCCGGCATGTATAGTATACCATGGGCTATACAGTATAGCATGATCAGTCGCCACATACCAACAATCTCCCACTTGGATCCAGGCTCCATACCAACACAATCAAAGTCTTATGAGAATCCTTGTCCTATCAAGAAGAAACCTAAGATCGACATTCATAATACTCCTACCACATTCACCAAGTGGGGTGAATTAAGAAAAGAGACTATAGGTGAGAATATCTCTACATGGGTCTACAAGGATGAATAAGAAACCAATTCCATGCAAATACTATTGGAAGAATGGAAAAAGCAATGAAAGTGTTGTCATTGATGTAAACTAGTCATCTGGTTATCTACTAGTTACTGATGGTTGTATATGTTGAGGATATTGAGAAAATTGTATTAAAGGAAGTTTATAGGTATTCAGGATGATGATCTGGTACTCGTCCCTATAGTTGTGCAGTTCATATATGTTAGCCATGGTTGTTGAAGGTTACTATTTCTAGATTATTGGTTATTGGTTCTTTGTGGAGCTCGACTTGTGTTCACCAGTTGTGAACTATGGTTTTTTGTGTTTTATCTAAGGTCCGAGAGAAATGTTGTTGGTCTGGATTTCTCTTTGATGAAGTCCTTTGACTTATGGTTCTAGATATAAGATGTTTTGATTGCATTGAAGATATTTTTGGTTTCTAGAAGTTTTAGGCTTAATTGTTCTATGTGTTTTACATTGGTTTGCTCAACAGTGTGTTAAGCACTATATTTGAAGTTGATGAAATGTGTTGGATCTAGTTTGGGTCCTGGTGAAGCATGTGTTTGGTTCCCCCTCATTCTAATTTCACCCTGGGATTTTTTGGCACTGACCTAATTTGAATTTGAAGTTGGATGACCGACTTTGTATCTTTTCAACGTTAGAGATAGTATAAACACAAGATGAGCTAGCAATGAAAAATGTACAAGAGAAAAGAGGGAAAATAAGTGAAAGAGCATAAGTGACTTTGATTATATTCAAAAATTTTGTGTGAGTTATGTGTGTGGTAGATTAGTGCAAAGCTTAATGTTGAGTTTCCAGATGTAGTGAGTAGAAGGTGAACTCTATCATTCATGCAAGTTGATTAGTGATTGTGGTGGAATCCTTTGTTGCATTGGAATTTTTTTCTCTTTGTAACAAGTCTTCTTTCTTTTCTTTTGTATCTCTATGGAAGTGATCCCTCTGGTTTGTGGCCCTATTTGATAGTGAGTCCTTATTGTGGGTAGTGAGCCTTTTTGTAATTGGTTTTGATATTCTCTATAGTGTGAGTTAATCCTCATGATGGTTTTTCCCTCATTGGGTTTTCCACGTAAATCTAGTGTTATTGTGTTTGTGCATTGGCATTTGATGATGTATCATAGACTTTTGGAACCCACTTTCTTTCTAGCTCTCCTAGGGTTTTTCACCTAGAAGGAGAAAGATGGGCCAAAGATGATTATGTTACATTCAAATTCAATGCAATATGGATATAATAAGGATAAAATATGCCTTGATATAATGCTTGAATGCAAGAAACAAATGAGATTGACTGACTAATGAATAGAAACTAAGGAAAACAACATGTTTGAAAACACATTGTGTAATGCAAAATTACCTACAAACGAATGGAAAATTGCAACAAAAATGAATCAGAATGAAAGTGTGCACTTGGAATGTGGATGGAGACTGGAAATTTCTTTTGAAATCTGTTGATGCTGAAATTTATGCTTGGTGGGACTCATTCACCATTCTGGGTGAATCGGTCCCAGTTATGCCAAACTATACCGGAACCCGTTTATGACAAAAGGGTATCTAAAAATGTAAAAATCCTAAAACTGACATTGGGGTGGGACTCATTTTCCACCCATGGTGAATGAGTCCACTTTTGAATTTCTAGATTTTCAAAGGTGGATTATGAAGCTTCCAATCTGCACTTTGATGCCCTTCAGGTGTCCTCTTTCGAAACTCTAATTTACGAGTCTGAGAATGGATTTTTGTTGATATTTTGACTTGATGAATGAGGAGAATACTTTAGCAACCTTTCAACTTGATATTCAATGATTTCCAAGCTTCCAAGAGACCTAAATCTGCAAACCCATAAGAAGAGAAGAAATGTTGATTGTCAGGGCATGGGGGTTTGCCTTAATCAAACCCCTTTTAGGTAATTAAACCAAAATGATGAAAGAAAGGAATGAAAAATGAAACAATGGAATGGATTACCTTGCTATGATGATTGATCTTGAAATTCTACAACATAACATGTAGAATTTTCCTTTGGATGTCTTAGGAAGCTAAATTGATAACTTGCAATAAATGCCCTAGCTTGCTTGGCTTGAGATAGAAGATAGATGATGAATGAATGATGTGAATGTGTTAATGGATGAATAGATGTAAAACTGAGTTTAGAGAGGTTATTTTATAGGAAAATCACCTTATTTTCTTATTAATTAGATCCCTAAGTCTGACATGGAGAAAAATTAAACTTAAAACCTATTTTTTCCCACTCAAAACCCTAAAAATGGGGCTCAAATGGGACTCATTCACCACTAATGGAGAATGGGTCCCACCTAGATGGGGCTAATTCTCCACTAATTTTGAATGGGTCCCACAGGGGCCATTTTTGCTAGCTGGAATGTTGAGAAGTAAGAAAGTTAGGCTTATACAATGACTATGTCGGTTATTTGATCAAAGTATGCCTCAGGATGTATAATATGGGTTAATAGGGGCCTATTAGTGATGATGTAAAGGTCAATTAGGGCCAATGACACAAAATTCAATGTGAAAGTTTGATTAAATACACTTTAAAACACTAAAATGAGATCCACATAGCGTAGGAAGGCACAAGAACCAATGTGAATGTACAAGACACATTACAACACTAATTTATCATTAAATTTAATTCAAGAACCTTCTAGATTAATGTAATAATTTTGTTAAAAACATTTTATAATGTTGAATTAGGGAGAAATAGGTTAATTAAGTCTAGAAAAGCGTGAAATTCGTTTACAAGACTTTACAACACCTTTACAAGACATTGTTAAAAGCATGTTATTTAATTTATAAGGGTCCAAGACCTAGTGTGGATGCATAAAATGCCTCACAACACCTAAATCAAGGCCTCATTAAGTCCAATTAATCTCATGTCAAGCAAAGGGTACTTATTTCTACAACACATTTAGCCCCCACTTTAGTGAGTGGATGAACTTTCTTCAAACTCACACTAAAGTATACATTCAAGAGAGATTCATATGTAGGTCAAGCCCCCAAGATACAAAATCATGCAAAGGCAAGAAAGAGAAAGATAAAAATGAAAAGGTGGATCAAGCTTCGATCATTTGTCCAGCTAGTTGTGGATCAGATCTAGGATGTTTGTCCAAAAATAAGATGCATACTCACTCTGGGGTGACAAAACTATTAGTTATCTGTTGGGTGAGAAATCCCAAAAGTATACTCACTCTAGGGCCATAGAACTTCTGGTTGTCCACGGGGTGAGAAAGCCCAAAAGAAGTGGTTTAGTGAGAAAGTCATGCCAGTGTGTCCGCTTCCCACTGTATAATGAGAAATTCATGCCAGTATGTCAGCTTCCCACCATATAATGAGAAATTCATGCTAGTCTGTCGGCTTTCGATTATACAAACCATACCAAAGTTATGCTCCTAATAACATTGATAAGGCACCACAAGGTAATGATTTTTGTAAATGTTTCGAATGTCATGTAAAAATTTTGTTGAAGGGGATTTTTCTTTGTTCATGTAAGGTATTCTTCTTAGGGAACATTGTGCCTAATGTCTCTAAGAGAGGTCAATTCAGGCTGTCAAATCGTTATCCATGAGATGCCTCATTCACATCAAGCCACTTTAGTTGATCATAAACTCTTGGAAAGCATCAAACCCAATGACACCACCAAGGAGAAGAAATGTCACAAGAAAAAGTAAATCATGCCATGAAATTTGTAAAAGGATGTTTCCTATGTATGCCCCCCACTTTAAAGCAGTTGCTAACACATTATTGTGAACAATTGCTTTAAAGTAGAAGAATGTATGAGAGCTTATTCAAAAATCCCTATGCCAAGTCATATGTTTATGATAACCTATGTCATGAAAAAAGGGTAATATGTCACATGTGATTCGATCTTTGAGATATGTCGTCGACATCCCAAGTTGTCTATTACATGTTCATGAAAGGTTAATGACGAGTCAAAAGAGACAATGAAAAGTGACATACAAGGTCAAGGCTATCAAACCCCTTTCCCCCACTTAATGTAGGACAAAGGTGAGCTTGAAATGGATGATGGTATGCTACCCCTTGCAATGGATGTAAAAAATGTAATGATGAGTATGCTATGATCCTACAACTATTGCATGGAAAGGAGCAACAACTAATGTTATTTATGTGGATAAGTAAACAAAGTTTTGGCTTGATTTTCTTTGATTGTATATACTTTGTTACATATGTGAGCAAGGTCATTGTAATTTGGTTGGTATGAAACATTATGCTTGGGTGGGTAAAGGATGAGTTGGGGTTGGTGTTGACTTTTTGCTTGTGTGATGGTGGGTAAAGGATGAATTGGGGTTGGTGTTGAGTTTTTTGCTTGTGTCATGGTGGGTAAAGAGTTAGAGGATTCTTTGGATGTCCCACGGGGTATGTAGGAAGATCATTGATTGAAGGGGAGCTATCCATGGTTGAATTGTTTTGTTCTATGATGTTTTACCACATAAGATTCTCATGATTTTCATTTATTGGTTCGTGTAACACCATAATATTCTCTTCACGAATAGGAGAGATATTAGGAGGGGAGAAAATTTGATAGTTTTCCATAATCTCATTGTCTTGTTCCATAGTATCTACCCTAGTAGGATAGTTTTGAGGAAAGTGACAATCAAGAGGTGCATTACATGTCAAAGCTTCATCACAAATAGGGGAGTCATGAAGGGGAGGACAACTAGGATTTTCATGTGTGTCAATGATTAGATCTTCTTTTTCAAATAGAGCCTTCCAATTGTTAGGAATATTAGGAAGGAGAGAAATAATGTTATAACTCTTAATCATTGGATTTCTTGATACCAACATATTCTCCTCACAAATTTTTTGGTCATGATCATTCATGAAAGTATTGTCACAAATAGGGGAAATGTTGGGAGATGAATAGAGACTAGGTAAGGTGGTGGTAATGCATTCATCTTGTGTTGTTATACTATCTTCCCAAGGGGAATGAGGAGAAGGACAAAAAATACCTTCATGATGCTCAAATATTGTACCTTCGTTCACCAAGAAACCTTCATCATGAAAAGGAGAGGTATCAGAAGAAAGACAATTATGATTATCATGTTTAGCTATGTTTAGCATTCATCTTGTGTTGTTATACTATCTTCCCAAGGGGAATGAGGAGAAGGACAAAAAATACCTTCATGATGCTCAAATATTGTACCTTCATTCACCAAGAAACCTTCATCATGAAAAGGAGAGGTATCAGAAGAAAGACAATTATGATTATCATGTTTAGCTATGTTTTTATTCCCTTCTAACACATCATCTACACAAATAGGAGAGATAGGAGGGAGCGTAAGCTTAAGACAAGCGTTAACATTTTCATTCTCTTGTGCTAGGAGACTATCATAACTAGGGAATGCATTGAATGAAGAACTTGAATTTTTGTTAACTATCTTTTTCTTTGCAAATTTGGAGAAGATTGAAACTAACATTTTGAAATAACAATCTATGCTAACTCAAAATGCAATGTAAAAGTCTAAAATGAAATGCAATTTTCAAATGATAATTGACTGATTATGCTATGCAAATTTTGAAATGAAAAAATGGATGAAGTGAGCTAATTTAAGCTAGATTTAATGAAATGAATGATACAAAAATGCAGCCAACTACTACAGGTATGAAATGGCACCAAACAAAAGCCTAAAAATAAGGTTTTCAACTCTGTAAAAAGACAGTTTTAGGGGTTATAAGGGATTGATTCACCTAGGGTGGCGAATGAGTCCTAGTATAGAATTTTTTAGAATTTTCAGAATTTTTTAAGTGATTTGGATGTGTTCTGAGTGCTATGATGCATACCTAAATGAAAAATATAGAATTTCAAAAAAATTAAATGAATTCGGATGCCAAAAATGCAACCTAAATGCAATTTTTATGAATGCAAAATTTAACACCTAGCACGCAAATGAATAATGGATACCCTAATGTAAGCTAGATCTATGATTGTGAAGGAATCCAAATAAAAAAGGTGAAGTATTCAAAAATTAGGTTCACCAAAATGTTAGAGTAATAAGTTATTATGCTTAATTAATTACATCACATTGATTAATTAATTAAGTCACTTATTCCTCTTTATTACTTAAGCTAAACTTAGGTACATTAATAATTAATTATTAATTATTAAGTGTGCACACTAGGGTTTCATTTAGGGTTTCCTTTTTAGGGTTTCTTGATCTCCTTCATAAGGATTGATCACATTGTAATAATTGATTCTCTTAATGCATTTTTACTAAGAGGTTTACAGAACAACTTTTTCGGTTCTTCATATCTTTTGCATGTGACAGGTATTCATCTTGCATGCAGGTGATCTTGGATTCTAACATGGTATCAGAGCTCCAGACCTGCAGCTGCTTGTTCGTGATCTGAAGATATGGCCTCTTCGTGAGATTCAAATGCAAGGGTTTCCACAGGCATATTTTCTGCAAGATCTGGGGGTAGCCTAAATTTTTGGGCATTTTGGGACAAAACGGACCTCACCATTGAGTCCGCAGCGCCCAAAAACCCCCATTTTCATATAAAATTTGTCCATTTTGGGGCAAGTTGGTCGAGGAGGCAAAAAAAATTTTGTCTGGGGGCCGTACGGCCTCCCCAGCACGCGGATCGAGGCTCGAAAAATTAAAAAAAAGGCCGAAAACGTCATTTCTCGGGATTCGTGCCGGCGCGTCCAGTATTAAAGGGTTCCGCCGCCCGGCGGCCACCGGACGGCCACCGGGCGGCCACCCATCCGCCGCCGCCAGCATATCCTCCGGCAACCGGCCCGCCACCGCAGCCGGGCTCCTCCACCCGCCCGCCGCTCGTCCCTGTCAGCCCCCGTGGGCCCTTTTTTCGCTAGCCGGCGGTCATATCTGTGACCTAGCGCCCAAAGTCCGCCGATCGCCGGTCTGTGCAGCCCCGCCGGCCCCTGCGCCCAGCCCCCGGCCATATGGAGACCAGGGGCTCCGCCCATCCACCGATCAGCCCCTTCAGCACCAGCCCGCGGTCTCATGCACGACCAAGGGCCGAAATTTTTTTTGCAGGGGGGCCCATTTTTTGCGGCGACGGCCAGACGGCCGTCAAATTTAAGCTTGTGAACGGGTGACGTCAGCATGACGTCATCAGCCGTACGGCCTCCTTGCCCCCTCCTAACCCTAGTTTGCCCTAAAGAAGCAGTTTTTTTTCTTTTGGCCATAACTTGGGCATACGGTATCGAAATCGGGTAAACGAGATATCGCCGGAAAGCTGGTTCCGAGCACTTTCCAGTAGTGCTGTTTATTTTTCAGTAGTTTACTGTTTTCATGCATTTATTGCTGTTTGAAGTCAGATGTACATTTTATGCTTCCGAGCTCATAACTTTTTGCCACGATCTCCGTTTTTCACCTCGTTTGAAGCGTCGGAAAGGTATTGAGGAGCTCTAGGTTGCTGTCTTTTCACTTTTTCTGTATCTGTCCCAAGTTTATCAGTTAGTCCAGATTTGGCCCGATGGGTTGGTTGGCGATTACTTGGATGTTTTGGCAGTTGGGAGAGTGAATTTTGCATCTTTGCACTTCGTTTACAGTAATGAATCATTTAATAATCACTTGCTGCATCATAGATTCCAGAGTTGTTCCAGTTTGGAGTTTTCCAGTGTTCCGTGGCATCGGGGTTTCTGTTGCTTTAATCATGATTCCTTGAGTCAATCAGTGACTCTCATCCGGTTTCAGTAGTATACAGAAGAATATTTCCTTGGTTGCCTATATCAAGTTCCAGTGTTACTCTACAGAGTTCTTCCAGTGCTTCTTTGCAGCATGTAATCTCATTGTAGGGGGGTTTTGTCCCACTGGGTTTTTCCTTCTCTACTCCTTATTGCATTTGTAAATGGGTACCTGATCAGGCCTCGTTGCCGGGACCCATATTTGCTTTCATGCATCCTATTCTAGTGTTTTAGCTTCTTCCTAAGTTCATCTTAAGGGGGGGTGTTAGAGTAATAAGTTATTATGCTTAATTAATTACATCACATTGATTAATTAATTAAGTCACTTATTCCTCTTTATTACTTAAGCTAAACTTAGGCACATTAATAATTAATTATTAATTATTAGTGTGCACACTAGGGTTTCTTTTAGGGTTTCTTGATCTCCTTCATAAGGATTGATCACTTTGTAATAATTGATTCTCTTAATACATTTTTACTGAGAGGTTTACAGAGCATCATTTTTGGTTCTCCATATCTTT